>JAHBCN010009155.1:0-36004 GCA_019359885.1 Listronotus oregonensis | reverse complement strand
TTCAAATTACATTAAAAAAATCGTTCAAAATTGGAGTGTTTAAAGTTGAATTTAAAATTTTAAAAAACTACATTATCAATACTTTTGGATTAAATTTATATTTTGAAACTACATGAATGATTGTTAAAACTGTTTCTTTAATTCTTGTTCAATGAATTAAAACAATATATTTTAATAAGATTTCGCCTTTTAAAATTGGTCGCCATTTAATTTTAAACCCAAATTTTTTTTTTTATTTCTCTTTTAATTTTCTTAAAAAATTTTTATTTTATAAAAATTATTTATTTTTGGTTTGGACCCGCCATAAATTTTAAAAATTTTTTCTCTAAGATCCAAATTATCGCACAACTTAAGATGGGATCTTAAAAGGGAACTTTTAAACAAAATTTAAAGCTAATTTAAATGCGGGAAATTACGGGAAATCAACTTTTTTTAGAAAAAAGTAAAAATTTTAAAAAAAAAAAAAAAAAATTAATTTTTTTTTTAGAACCCAGTATAAAAAAACGAAAAGAAATATTTTAAATAAATATTATTTTTAATTTCCTTCCAAACAATGGCTCCATAGTTACTTTCAAAATTTTCCCCACACTTTGGAAAAATGAATATAAATTACTAATTTTACAGGCCTTTTGAATCCAAAAATGTCTCCAGAAACAGCTTTAAACTAAAATATTTTGCAAGTGACAAGACTAAAAAAAAAAGGGGATTGTTTTTATCCCAGGAATTAGATAATAAATTTATAGAATAGGCCTTAATTCAATTGGTATTTCCGATTTATGGCCGGGTTTTTTCCAATTTCCGTGTCGACGCTCTAAACAAGCTTAATTATTGTCAAAAAGTTGTAATCTTCAAAAGTGGAATTTTTTTAACAACATTTTATTTACTGATGAAGCAACTTTCACTCTGCGGGGATGTATAATAGGAAGAAAAGCATTTTGGGCAACTGAAAACCCCCCAAAAAACCAACCTGTTAAATAAAAAGGGCGTGGTCTTTTTTTGGTGTGGCATGGGGCGTAAGGTTATTGGCCAAAATTTTTTTGGGGACCTCAAGGGAAGGAATCGCATTTAAAAATGAGATCGAAAATTTTAAAAAAAATTATCTTCACAATACAGAAACATTATCGGCCCCAGGAGGGGCCCCCCACTGGCCCCGTAACTCGATCTTGGAAAAAACGGGGTTTGGATGGAAGGCCTTTTTAAAGGCCCTCCCCCCCAAAACCCTCGGAAAATTTTTTTGGGGGTTTTCAAAAAAAAAATTTTTTAAAAGGCCAAAAAAAAACCTGAAAAAAATTTAAAAAGAAAAATTTAAATAAAGGTTGAAGTTTTCAAAGCGATTAATCAATTGGGGGAAAAAAATTTTTAATGGGAAAATTTGGGGAAGGACGTCAAAATTTTAAATTTTTCTTAAAAATTTTTAAAAAAAAAATTTTTTTTCAAAAAGGTTTTTTTTTTTCCCTTGTTTTTTTTAAATTAAAAAATTAAATTTTTTAATAAAATGAAAAACCAACAAACTTTTTTTTAAAGGGGGGGGAAATACTTTTTTTCTAAATAAAAATATACGGGTTTTCCTTTAAAAAAAATTTAAATTTTTATTTTTTTTAATTTTTTTTTATTTTTTCTTTTATTATTCTCAAAAGGAATAGAAAAAAACTATGAAACTTTATATAGAGTTTTTTTCGTTTTTAGTTATAGTTTAAATGCGTTCAAAATATAAAATAAAATCCTGTACATACAGTTAAAAATCTACCCATGAAATCTTAATTGTTTGTGAATATAATGTTTATTCGTATAATTAAAATAACCATGTAAAATCTATATCAACATTTATCTGTGCTCAACTAAATTTTAAAATATTTGGATATACTCAAAATTATCCATGCCAGACAGTATACCGATTGTTTCACGAAATATCTATAGCGGATTTTCTTTTATTTGTTTAACATAACTCCCAATCTTGTAAGTTACCTGGAGAAACTCAGATAATTGCTCTTGATATACCTAAAGCTTGTGAACAACGTCTGGCATGATCTTAACAAACTTTTATTTAACATTTTTTTACCAGAGCTTTGCTTTTGAATCTTCAGGTTTCTTTCTAATTGACGTATATCTAGTACTGAAGATGGTCAGTCTTCTAGCTTTCACCAAATCAATGATGGGGGAACCTCGAGGCTCGGTAATGGTACTAACTTTATTCCTACCTTATATTAACCATCTTCTCCCAAGATTAATCCCATTCACAGTTTTGCTGCTGATAGTAACTTTTATTCTAACCAAAACTAACCACAACTAACCATTTTCCTATTATGTTTTTAACCTATTTTTTAAGCCTGCTTTCAAAAATACGCACCGGGTAATAATGCATTTATTTCTTTTACAAGATCTTTAACCAATATTGGATTGGGAAAAACAACGGGTGTCAATTTTATTTTTTTATATATAAGCAGCATACTTAGTTCTGCAGAACAAACAAACATTTTTATTTACCTTGTCGGTTTCCGTTTCAAAAATGACCTTAAATGGTTTAAAACAACAGTTTTCAATGTATTTCTTCCCTTTTAATTAGTACAGTCTACATGTATTCCAAACCATAATCTGCTTAGCTGCTTAGAATACTGTTTTTACGTCTGGAGAATGGCTTCTTCTACAACGCTTAGCACTCTTAATTCAGTTTAATGAAAAACCGTTCGTTCTACTACCAAAGCACCGTACCAAATCACCCCTTTTACGGCTTTTTCTTTGAAGAATTTGTTAGTATTTTTCCCATCCTTGCAGTTGCCAATAGTACAACACACAGCGCTACACTAATGCATCCCAAGAAGGTCCAAAGTGTTCATTTTATCCGCTTCTTCATCCCTAGCGTATCTAGAGAACAGTGGAACCTACTGCCCGTGGAGCTCTTTTTTCTTTCCATCTCTCCATATCATTAAGTTTTGTGTCAAACTGCCATTTATTTTACTTTAGTCATTTACGCTACCCATCCTACGTTAAAGCTTTAGACTTTTTATTATTAAATAAATTAAAAATAGTACAAGATTCGCACGTGGTTTTTTAATAAAATCTGTATGATTAATTTTAAAAAAGAAATATCATAATCTAGAATCCGGAATGAATGTAGATCCACGTCATAATACTTATAAAGTTTAGACCTAATTATGTAAAAATACTTTAGATAGTTTCAAAGTGTTCATTATTTAGATAAAAAAATATTTAATTGTTCTTTGCTACTAAATTAATTTTAATTTTTATCATATATTTATTTATCAGAAACTTAATCGACAAAGGATCAGGCACAATCCTTATGGACAATGGGTTTCGGCCAATTTTTTTTAAGCTTTGCAAACTGGTGGTTCTCAACAAGCCCATAGTACACAGTAAACAGGGAAAAGTCACATAACAGGCTTTGGTCGGTGATAGGAAGTTTTAGATGGGGAGGGGGGGATAGTAGTGTTTTGGGAATGTCAAGCTTAAGTCTAGTGAGTGTGTGGGTGCTATAAGTTCGACTACAGCATTACATATTCAGTCAAATGCATCCTCCTGACTTTAAGAGTGATTTTGGGGGTGTTGGGAATTATCGAATTTCGCGTTGATCGGCGTGTTTGCGAAGTTTAAAAAAAATTGGCTGAAACCTATTTTTCATAACTTTTGATTTAGGGCACATAACTATAGATGGGTAAGAGTAATTACCATTATGCCCTGTGTAAACAAATGCATTATTTATATATATATATATATATATATATATATATATATATATATATATATATATATATATATATATATATATATATATATATATATATATATATATATATTATTTGTAGATTATAGGAAATTATGTCGAATGTTTCAAAACCAGTAACAAATAAAAATAAGTAAGGATTTTTCTATTTTCCTTTTCTTCACGTAAAGGGAATCACTTGCACAACATTATTTCATATTGCTATTTCTCATTGTTAGTTTGTAGCTTTTGCACTCTGGCTATACATGATATTCGCCCAATTTATTAGATACCGGTTTCTTATTTAGTAGTAGCAGGCTAGTAACAGCATTTAAAACAGGTTACAAAATATATTTTAAAATCCAAACTATGTTATATGACTATTATTTTTTCTAAACGAAATACATTTAACTAGCTATCGTGTTACACATAATCTTATTGAATTTCCATTTTAGTTAATTTAATTTCATGGACTTATATTCGAGTTTTAATTGGATTGCTAACGCATTATCATTTTTTTTGCAATATTAGGTATACTGAGTCCTTGCTATGCTTTATAACTAACGAGGTGCAAACATATAAGAATTTGTTCTAAATTTTTTTACCAACAATGTTAGGAAATTTTGTTATCGTCAGTACCAATGATCGATATACTACTTAATTTATATTACTATACAATCAGTACTCTACTGGGAGGGTAAAAACTTTTTCGAGAGGGGTTATCTTTTTCGGGGGTGGATCTAACAGTAGAAATGGAGTGTAGTCAGTGTAGTGTTCGCTTACCCCCGGTCAGGTGGGTTTAAGCGACGTGCCTTCGGTTCAAAAGTGTATTGCAATATTAAATATACTGAGTCTTTGCAAGGTGCATACAGTTTTTAATAAAAGAATTAGCTCTAAATTTTATTATCAACAATGTTACGAAATTTTGTTATCGTCGGTGCTTAATTTAAATTATTATACAATAAGTGGCGGGGAGGTGAAACTTTTTCCGGAGGGGTTATCTTTTGGCGGTGAATCTAACAGTAGAAATGGATTAAGGGGGTAAATACCCCCTATTCTAATCTAAAATTTGTTAAAAATCGATTTTTTTTGCATATTTTTAGTTTAGACCTTTAAAAATATGCCTGTAAGAGATTTAAAAAAAATAATTATTTATTATTTAATTTATTAACCATTATTTATTTAATTAAATAATTGTCTACTTTTCCTGTAACATATATAACGAATAAACCATATTTCCTTAGTATTTTGTTTTAACCCATTAAAAAATACAATACAGAACAAAAATTGATAAAAACAGTTTAGGTAGATATTAGTTTAATTATTATGTAAATGCTATAAAATTCAATATTTGTTGAGTATTGTCTTCTAGAATATACCTACTAGATGCAGCCTTGCCGCTTGTCGTGGAGAACCATTGAACTATACACTACGTAACATTTTACTGACTATATACCCCGCAATATAATATATAAATATTTTCTAGATTATCATTGAGTAAAATGGGTTCGACAATGTCAAATCTCTCCTCATTTTCAATATAGTCTGTTAGGCTTCTTTTACTTGCCCGAAATTTAAAAGCTGCACTACTATCACTTCCTAAACTTAAATCTAAACAATTTCTATTTACACTTGGAGTTACTTTATTTCTAAACAGAAGTTGACGTAAGGCCCACTTTAACTGTAAACTATTATTGTTCCAACCACCTCGAGATCTTATGCTGCTAAAGAAAAATTCCAAATAATGGTCTCACACTTATTGTATATATTGGTCTTACACTTATTGTACGTAAGAAAATACTTATATGGTTCATGCATTAATGCAAATAAATCTTCTGCAAGATTTAATGTACTTTCCATTGCCATAATAAATCCCAAAGCAAAAGTCTTTCTTGTATGTTGCAGTATTGGAATACCATCATAGATAAAAGTTTATGGGGGGGAATACCATCTATACTTAAGCTTTTTAAATAATACATAGATGAGGTACATTCATCCTTATTAAAAAATATATATATTTTTTTAAAATTCGTTATGACGTAGCTCTTTAAAGAGAAATCTGTAAGGTAACGGATTTTAAATATATTAGGAATATATTTTTTTTATCTTTGGACAGTGCACGAAGGCTAACGCTTAAGTACTAATGTACCGTGGCCGTGGCCGTCTTAATTGTGGAGAGAGGGAAGGAAAAACCTCTGCGGGCAGCAGGTTCCATAGTCTGGGCACTCTTGGAATGAAGGAACGAAGAAATCGGGAAGTTCGGGGCCTCTCTAAATGAACCGTAAAAGGAGCTGCCAGAGGATGAATTATACTGGCCAACTTCTCTGATCAGAAGCCGTAAAAATACCTATAGAAGAGCGACAGATCCCCACAGCTCGACGGTGGGCAAGAGGAGAAAGCCTCTCTGTAAGCGTGGGATCATTAATAAGTATTGTAAAAGACGCTATTCCCCAGACATGAGAACAATATTCTTAAGGGGGTTTGATTTGGGATACATATAGGGATACAGATTGGAAAAGAAATACTTTCTGGCTCGAAAAAGGAATCCAAGCTTTTTGAAGCTGCTTAGGCTATGGATGTAATGTGTTTGGGCCAGTTGAGGTTATTCTCAAAAGTAACGCCGACAAGATTAAACGACTCATTGTTCTGTAGAACTTGGCCGCTCATATGTAACGGATGAGCACTGGCAGACTTTTTTCGCGACAACGAACAGAACTGTTTTGGAGGCATTAAACTAAACATTATTTTTGTCGCCCCAATCCAAGATAACTTTGAGGTCTTGTGAGAGAGACATCCGCATTGACCTACGCTTGGTTTCCAAATCAGGATTATTAACTGGCTTGAGAAATTAAATGTAAGAGTGGAGGGTACTATTGTCAGCAAAACTATGAATGGGATTGGTTGTGAAAGAAAGAAGATCGTTAATGTGTAGAAGAAACAGAGTGGGTGCCAGTACTGAGCACTGGGGCACCCCAGCATTAATTTGGTAGAAGCTAGAAGAATGACCATCTACAATAACTGATACACGTCGATTAGAAAGGAAACTGGAGAGCCAAGAGCAAAGCTTAGGTGGAAGAACGTAAGTTTGTTAAGAAGCCCTTCATGGCAGATCTGATCGAAAGCTTTGGATATGTCAAGAGCAACGATTTGGGATTCACCAAAAAATTTGAGGGACTTGTTCCAGTTGTGTGAGACAAAGGAAAAAATATCAGCTGTGGATCTTCTTAGACGGAATCCATTCTGTCATGTAACATCGTGTTTTTCCAGATACTTCAAGATTTGGGAATTAATGAATTTTTTCCATTACTCTGCAAACACAGAAAGAAAAGATATAGGTCTATAGTTAGAAGGGAGAGTCTTGCATTCTTTCTTGGGGTCAGGTTGCACAAGTGCAGCTTTCTAGGTCTCCGGAAAAATACCCGTGTCGTAAGAGATTCGAAAGAAGCGAGTTAGGATGGGTGCAAGCTCGGGAGCACATCTTTTTAAGACGATTGCTGGTATGCTATCCAGCCCAGACGTTTTTGGTATTAAGAGAAGAAAGGATACGATTGATCTGTTTAACTTTAAAAATGATATCGGACATTTTATTCCGTGATTGAAGGTTTCATATAACCACATTTTTTTATTCCAGTATTTTTTTTAAATAAGCGTTTATTTTTGCTCTTTTTTAGTGCTAAAGCTTATGTACGCTACCTGTCACACTTATATTTATCGATTGGCCGTAACTATTTATTTTATCACATTATTTGTAAAAATATTAAAATATTGTTTTTTCAGTATAATATGGTTTTATGTAGGCAGTTTCCCCCCAAATCTAAATTCTGGCTAGGCCATTGTACGTGATAAACCCAACCAAAAAATTTCTTTAATAAAAAAATGTTTCCACTACGAGTGGAAGCTATATTTTATTTTTTATTTTAGAAAAAGTAGTTATCATAATATTTCTATCAGTTTCAGAGAAAAATAACCACCTATTAAGTTTTCTTTTAATAATATGTAGTAGCATGCATCGTCTGGTTAAAAGCAGGAGAACAAAAACCAATAAAAAAAAACAAGATAAACAGAAATACAAATATATATTACTATAAAAATTATAATACAAAATATAATATACAAAATTAACTAGAAAGACATATAAAATACATAATTTATCCTAATATTATTTCTTAAAATACCTTATTATGTGTTACATTATTATATTTGGCCGAATTTGTTATTTTAGTGTCCTATACTGCATGTAAAGTAGTTTTTTTAAATAAATAAATTGTACATAACAATTTGGGTCGTCACATAAGAAGGAATTTTTTGGGGATGAAAGCTGTGGAATAATTTATAGCGTATAGGGTGATGCTTAACTAAAATATATAGCATACATTAAATCTGGGTAAGTATCCCCTATTTTAATTTTTAAAAGATGTTCAGTTATACAAACAAACAGACTACGGTTAATACAGGGTGTCTGAATAAGGGAACGAAAAGGCTGTATCTTGACAATGGTAAGATCTAGGGATTTAGGAAAAAAATCCATATAATTAAAGTGGAAAGAGAAATGTCTGGAAAAATAATATACCCAAAAAATTTCTAACAAAATAATGGTAAAAAACAGGTATAAAATTTATTTTATTTATATATAATAGTAATAAAAGTTTATCATAAGAAGGTGTATTTCAGTTAACGGTCTAACTGTGACAAATTTTATATAAATCAAAACACCCGATTTGAAGATAAAGGAAAAATCCCAATTCTGTTTTTTCCACACCCTTTATTTAAAAATGGGGCCGTTTTGAAGCTCTGTTTATATATAAAAAAAATATATTATTTTTGGCCAAGGAATCTCCCATTCAACAATGTCCCATGTTTTTTGAAACACCCTGTATACTCGGAGTGCTAATACGGTTCCCTAAAATTTCGAAAACTATGAATGGGATTGTTGTGAAAAAAGAAGATCTTAATGTTAGAAGAACAGTGGGTGCCGTACTGAGCACTGGGGACCCAGCATTAATTTTAAAGAAATAATGACCATCAAAAACATAGTATGAAAGGAAATGAAGCAAAGCAAATAAAGAACAGTTTTAAGAATCGCAACGTAACTTTGGATATTAAGAGCAACGATATGGGATTACAATTAGGATTGTTCCATTGTGTGAGACAAAGAAAAAATATCAGTAGGATCTTTTAAGAATCCATTCTGTTTAAATGTGTTTCCAGTACTTCAAATTTAATAATGGAATTTTTCATTATCTGAAAACCAGAAAGAAAAGATATAGGTCATAATTTAAAGGAGCTGTCAATCATTTTGAGGGGTACAAGTGCATTAAAGGCCAAACCCGTGTGTAAGAGATGAAAAACTTAGTATGGTCAAGTCGGGACACATTTTAAGACGATTGCGGGTATGTATAGCCAAACTCTTTTTAAGGAAAGGATACCTTGTTGTTTAACCTAAAATTTGGACTTTTATTCCGTTAGGGTTATATAACATTTTTATTCAGTTTTTAAATAGTTATTTTTGTCTTTTAGTGCTAAAGCAGTACCTACCTGCACACTTATATTTACCCCGATTGGATGTAACTATTTATTTTATCACATATTTGTTTTAGTAAATATGGTTTTATTGCTTTTAATTAGAATTGTAAGCATTAGTATAAAATACAAAGATTTTTTTAAATGAAAAAATGCCAAGAAGAGGAAGAATTTTAATTTTTAGAAATCCTAATTGTAATGATAAGTCACATTTTACATTTTACGTAGTAGCTAAATTTAATGCAACGGGTTCAGGAGAACAAAAAAAGGCAAAATCGCGTGTTTAAACAGAAATGCTCAAGTATATATTTTAAAAATTCGTAAACCAAATTATAATATACAAAATTAACTGGACATGTAAAATCATAATTTACGCCAGATTATCTTAAAATACCGTATTATGTGTTACATTTTATAGGAATTGTTATTTAGTGACGATTGATGCAGAAAGAGTTTTCGAAATAAAAAATTAACATCATAAATTGTGAATAAGAAAATTTTTTAGTGATAAAATGTACCTTTTTAGCTATACGGCCATGTCAATAAAAATTGTCAAAAACTGGGTGACGACAATCCCCATTAATTTTTAAAGAGGTGCTACAGATAAAAAACAAAAAAGTTAATGGGTTTGGGGACGGGTGTTCTCGGAAATCTGTTTAGGAACAAATCATTTTAATTAAGAAAACGAACTGGAGAACTCTATTACCCTACAAAATTGCCCTTAATAAAATAATGGAAAATACAGGTTAAATTTTATGTATTTTGCATACAATAGTAACTAAAGTTTATCATAAGAAGGTTATTTTCGGTCCTACGTGACAAATTTTAATTAAATCAAAACCCGGATTTGGTAAAGGAATAGAATGGCCTTCTGGTTCCAACTTAAAGCAGTTTGATTTTTATAATAAAAAGGTATATTATTTTTGCAAGAATCTCCCATTCAATAATATCAAGTTTTTTGAAACACCCTGTATACTCGGAGTGCCTAATACGGTTCCCTAAAAATTTCTTAGTATGTGACTTCCCTGTATAAATTCACAATATTCAGATCAGCGGCCGATAAATTCTAGACAAATTATACATTATAAACATGAGAAAATAAAAAAAAGATCTTTAGACAACGTCTATAAAAAAGTATATGAATTAAAAATGTAATATAAAGTAAAACGAAAATGTAAAAGTAAAAATGGAAAAATGTAAAGAAATAATGAAATGTTAATTAAATTAAAAAAAAAGGCCAAAGTAAAATGTTACTTTAAGTCAAATAATAGTTAACTAATTAAACTACTTTAGGCCTTGGTCTTTCTCATTACGGATCAATAATTGTCCAGATATTTTCCAGGTTACAATTGCCAAACAATTGTAATTAGACAATGTATGTCAAAATTTATCCCGTTCAATGAAATTTTAAAGGCATTACCAGGAAATATTTTAATATTAAGTAATTTAACAATGTTTAAATAACTAGATGTGGCATACGCAAGACACGTCAAATTTAAGAAAAATAAGTCCATGTAGAATGTATTAGAATTAAGTACAATTCTGTTTAGAATGAAAACATGTATCACTTCAACAGGCTATTGCCATTTAAGATATCAAAGTCTACTGGAATCTGTCATTTTAAACGAAAGAGCGAAAATTTCTGAAAAAATTTTTAAAAGTAGGCCTAAAACTACTGTCACCATGAAAATTTTAAAAAGTACAAGTGTCATTTTTAAGGCCAAAACCTGTAATTACTTAATTGCTGTATATACAACTTTTACTTATAGAGTTATAACTGCATACAGCATATACTTACTGCTTAGATATTAACAAAAGAAACAAAGTTTTATAAAGAAATTCTACCAAACTAAAATCCATTGCTAATAGGGAATATACAGGCAGCATTTTAATTGGGTTAAATAAACCAAGGATTAAAGTTTTAATATAGTACAATGTTTCAGGTAGAGTTCCGAGAGTGTCGCTTGTCCTACACCAAGAGCAAAGACAAAGGGCTATGACATGTGTATTCCATAAATTTTATTTTGCAATATTGATATTTATAATAGCGCTTGGACTAGTAAGAACTATATAATATATTAAAAACAATATTTTTTTAATTAAATAAGGCAAAAATAAATATAATTTTACAAAGTTAACTAAATGCAAAATGTTACTCTAGCTAACTACAATTAATAATAAATCAGTCTACTTGTTAACTTAATACGCGCTTAATTTTATACAATATTTTAGGCTTTTAATAATTTTAAATAAACTATATAAGAGATTACGTATTTCATTTACAATAAACCAATCACCACAATAAAACCTAGTATAAACTGTGAGGTATATTATAATAAATAACATTTTTGTTCTTCGCGAGATAGGGAGACGAGTCCCATTATTATAAAATAAGATGTTTATTACATAATTATAAGTACTAAATAAAATTAGTAATAACTTAACATTTTTTATAACTAAAAAATAGTGCCCGACCGAAGGTTGATTTCTGGCCGAAGCCGATCGTTCGGGTTTATTCCAACATATGGCTGAAGCCGAAAATTTGATCAGCTTAGGAATGTTAGTTCAGAACTGACTTAAAAGATAAAATTTTAAAAATACCAATGCAAATTCTTTATTACTCGGTTTTACATCTTAAAGAGTCTTAATAATAATTTAAAATAAATAAATGAATTACATTTTCTCGTTGTAAAAATGTATCAGTCATCATATCATTTTAATGACTGAGATTGTTTAATTGTAAATCTTAAAGGACATGGCACACATAACATGGGATTCTGGCTCTAGAACGATTTTTTTAAATTTGAGTATGTTGTTTCTTAGATCAATGGGAACATCTTTTAAATGGAACATTTTTATGCAGGCCTAGAGGGTGGTCAAAAAAAAAAACTGAGAAGTTGCGGCTTAACTGTTTATTAATTCCAATATAAACGCATAAAGAGTAAAATTTCGTCCAAATCTAACGGAATAATATTTTATATATTTGTTTAGAGTTAAAATAATTTGATTTAACATTTACTACATACAGGGTGGTCCAGCATCGAATAAATAATATAGATTATGCCAACTAAAGTGTTAATATCGTGATATACTTGTATATATTTTTAGAAATTACACATTTTTGACAGTGTATTAAGTTAAATTTAAGTTAAAATATTTTGGTGTATTGTCCTAAATATATTTGGAATTAAAGATTTTTTTTGGTGTGTTCCCACAAGATATTTTGTGACATATAAAGAAGTACATAGTTTTAAAATCTGCACATTTTTTAAGTCAATAAGAACATCTTTTAAATAAAACATTCCTGTGCAGGCCTACAGGGAAGCCCAAAAAATCACTGAAAAGTTAAAGATCCAGCTTTCTTCACGCGGAAAAAATCGTAATAAAATTTTACGCTTTCCTGTTCTCTGTGCTGGATACAAAACAACGGTTTCGGCCAAATGTTGGCCGAAGCCGAACCTTTGGTCGGACACTAGTAAAAAAATGGCAAGAAAAATGTTTATGGTATTAAAAGCCAAACTTACATTTAACAGAATAAATGCTAAATAATACTATGGAAGACAATTAAAAAGTCATAATTTAAAAGAAAACAAATAGAAACTTAGAGCTAAAAACCATATGAAGTACATAAAGACTTGGTAGTTAGGTTTTTTTTTCGTTGTAAGAAAAGAATAATCATTCTTATATAAATATAGACTTTATGAAAATCGACAGAGTTTCTTTTTAATATTTTACATACATAATTCGAGTTTATCTTTTTTAAGTAATATTTGAATTTTAAATTCTACAATCAGCCTTATGCAATGCAATGCAAGCAATGACTTGCTGGCTCTACTCTTCTAAATTGATATGCTGTAACTGAAATTGCAAGTCAAGATTCATAAACGCGAATACAAATCTTGTCCGTCACAAATCTTGAAATATACTAACCAACCTCAAATATTTGTTTTATAATTTATAATAATTATTTGTACCAATATATGCATCAACCTTTAATTAGCCCATGCATAACTGAAGTTATAGATTTATTTGTTAACGTACATTGTTATAACGAAAAAAAATCTGTAATTAATGTTTTTTTAATACTTTCAAAAAGGCGTAAATAAACTTAGATTAAAGAGGTTAGATAAATATATGCTTTCGTCTTTTTCTTTTGTGACACGCAAAATATACAATGTTGCTAAGCGCAAACTTGACATGTATTTCAAGCGATTTTAAATTCAACTAATTGCATTTAGTGTATACCACTTCGTTTTAACATGGAGTTAAAATATTTTTTTATTGAAATAATGTTAAGATTGAAATCAATGTCATTGTTTTTACAGCATAAAGGTCTATTCATACACATCAGTGACATCTTAATGTCTGTAAGGTTGCACCAAATCCCGAGAAAAAAAATTGGTTTATTTTAAAATTAACCAAATCACCATCAACTCGATGACACATGCCAGCAACAGTCACGTCAGTCTTGTTTCAGAATTCGTTCCGTCCTAACGTATATTCGTTGCCGATGATATTTTTCAGTTTTGACTTGAGCGTCGGACCTGTGATTTTGCTTAAAAAAGTATGACGATTTCACCCGGAAAACGAAGCAAATTATCGCAGCTTTCCGAATCTTATCGCTTCATCACGCTAGGACGACCGGAAGGGCCCGAAAATTATGTGAGCCGACTACGCGGTCCGAGCTAATATGTGGCATTCTTATTTTTTTCATCTCTTTCAGATCGAATACTACCAGGAAACACGGTTTCAGATTTTTCGGAGCAATTACGGAAAATCGAAGTTATAACCACAACTAACCATAATTTACAATTTTTAAATCTATGAGAAATTTTCCTGAAAATTTGGTTTCTCATAGTTTTCGACATTAAAAAAACGCATTGGAAACACACGTACAGCCCTAAGAAATTTCCATATATTTCTTTTGGATCTTCGTTTGGCTAGTAGACGAAATCCTAGTCCATACGGTATATCACTCGCGGTTTTCCCGCACTCCGAGATCATTTTCGTGATCGCAGCGATCCAAACGTCCCAGATTCTGAAGACAGATTGCCTGTAGCAATACTGTATTGTTCTTAAAACCCTCATATAATACTTCCAATTCTTATTGCGCATCCTAATTAGGGAATCAATTAGAAAATGCAAAAATTCGGGAATACTTAAGTCGAGGGGATGATAAAAAAATAGTTGCTCCCAACGTGCGCCTTTTTGGAGCAAACCTTGCCTAAACCATTTAATGTCTAGGGAATCTTTACAATTTTATAAGGACTTATTCATTTTATTACTGAACTTATTATTATTTATTAATTAATCTTTTATTATTGATGGCTTGTTTTTCCATTTTTGTTTCTTGATCTGATTCTCTTGATCTTTAAGCTATGGCAATAAAAGCTCAGAAAAATAAGCCATTCTGCATGCCCAACTACTTTCCACTACCTACTGACGACTGACGGACCTGTCTGAATAAGCATCACTGATGTACCCCGGACGTCATTGACGTGTGTGAATAGACCTTAAGGATAAATATTTAAGCGGTGTATCACTAGGAAAATCTCAGTTGTAATTTCGCGACATTTAACCTCTGATTTACTAAGACCCAATATTATTAAGTCGAGTTAACCCTAATGCTGTTATCTGTCTCTCTCTTACAAATTTAAATGTCCATTTGCGAGAACAAGACAGATAACGGGGCTAAGATTAATATTAATTTTACAATATTGGAACTAAGAGGTATAAATTTAAAACCGGTCAACTTACCAGTTTTAAACCTATATCTTATTGGGACAAGCCAGTCAAAATATTTTTGTAGATCAATAAAGGATGAAGAATAAAATTTCAAAAAAATATTTGTTTACTAGTTTCAGAGTAGTATCAGGGCACATTTAAGGTAATATCATTAGACGGAGTGTATTGTCCTAAGTGATACCTTGTCTCTGATTTATTGTTATCATTAATAATGTGTTACCTATACACATATAAAGGCTGCTAAGTTTATATAAAAAGTATCTTCCGACTATTTTTATACAAACCAAACTACTTAACATATCTAATAATGACCTATACCATTTCTTTTTTGTTTTAGGGATAAAGTCTTTAAAAGCATTTTTATTGTTTATATTATTCCACTTTGAGGCTTACCTGAAGTATGCCTAAAACTAAATTACCTGGGGGCACTTGGAAAAAGACTATCATAAGAAGGTGGCAGATCTTTATCTTCTTCTAAACTAGGCGCCGAAGGCTGTGAACTGGGTGTCAGCGTTTCCGCCAGTCGTGCTCCAGTTTGTTCATTCATCTCCATTATTCGGGACTACAATTTACATTATTAGGTTTCTTTAAAGTTAGGGTAAAAGATGTTAATTTAGATTATTATGATCATGCGAGCGCCGAATGTACCACTTATTAACGAATTGTTTTGACAATTGCATTTTTGTGTACTTGAGCTAACAAGTTAAAGTTAAAATACATGTATTAAAACATTTTTTTAATAGCTTTAAACACTACATGATAAAAACTCCTTTTTTTTTCTTGTATATCTAAAACTTGAACTAAAATATTTTTTACCTATATTGTATTAATTAGGGAGCTTAAATTGAGATCAAAATTTAGCTAATTTCCATTTCTAATAAACTGTTTCAAAGTAAAAAAGAGTACCGTGTTTAACAACAGTGTTGCCGCGATGACGGTAAAAGATCACTTCTCATAAGATCTCGTTGGTATCTAAGGGTGCTTTCAATTACGGCACAAGAGCGCATTATGCGGCACAATGCTCAGCACTTTTTGTACGTAAGTGCTCTTATGCAGGCATAATCGGGCTTCGGATAACTTTTTTGCTCTTTCAGGGAGATTATAATTATCCGAAGCCCGATTATGTCTTGATAAGAGGACTTACGTACAAAAACTCCTGAGCATTGTGCCACCTAATGCGCTCTTGTGCCGTAATTGAAAAACACCCTGAATAAGTAAGGTGATTGCCAGCGAATACTATATGTATGTCGTCCTGTGTGGTACGGATTCCGCGGTATTCTGTAGTACGTGAATAAAGAGGGTTTGGAAGTAGTAGATATTTTTATAATGTTTGTGTTGATCACAAATTAGGGAATATTCAAGATAACAAACATTTTAAAAATCATTGTTACATTTTTCTCACTGTGTAACGTTTCATTTCAAGACTGTCATTAACTTTCATTTATTTATTTTTGTAAATTTTGTCCTAAAATAACCATGTAGGTATTATCAAAATTAAAAAAAAGTGCTTTGCCAAGTTTGACTCTTTCCCGTTAAGTGTTTTCTTTGTTACTATTGTAAGTAGTAAAAGGAACAGTCGTTATAGCGCGCAAAAATACAACACCTCTCATTACATGTGGTAACCATATAACTTCAAAAATACTGTTAATAACATCATCATCTACTTTTAAAAAAATACTTTCTGTTTAAAGTGACAATGTTTACAAATATATATAAAAAGGTACTTATAACTTTAAGAACAAGAACAAATAATTAATACCAAAGAGACAAAATTTAGAAAACACCAGTCAAAAATAATATCTAATAATAATAAAATTTGTTTAATAAAAATAACACTTTAAAGGATGATATCTATAGAAATGCATTACTTGTGACATAAAATTAGATACTAATTGTTATATCCTATGCACTTGATGTTTTTATTCATGCGTTTTTATTGCAGATGTTAAAAACTTTAACCATCCTAATAGTATTGTAACACACGCCCGTGAACCTGAAAATCCAACAAAATCAAGACTTCCACCAAACCAATCTTCATTTCAAATTTGGTTTAATTTGAAATTCGTTCGTTTTTTACAATTTCGACGTCTTAAAAACTACGATTAACGTACAGGGTGGCCAGATAAGAATGCAAAGTGCTGTATTTTGGAAACTATTCGTCGTAGAGACCTGCGGTAAAAAATTTCATTACTAAAGTGGCCTACATCCTACATCCTACATGCCCTAGTGTCTTACACCAGCGTTTCTTAAACTTTTTGGACCAGAGATTCCTTTTAAAAATGAAAATTTGTTATGAACCCCAGCTGTATGCCACAAGAATAAAAAGATGTTTTTGTATTAAAATGTAGTTTCAAATTAAACAACATTAGTTAAACATAATCTTTCTTTTAATTTTCTTGTATTAAAAAAATCACAAATTCCTAGGAGTATACCGTGAAACTGCAATTAAACATTTTCCCCGGCGCCGACGTTTAAACCAAATTTGGTTTAATTGCCTGTGTGTCAAGTGGTGCCTGAATTGGCACCATTTGACAAATTTCTAAGCCGATCTTAAATAATTTTTGTACTAATTTTGGTTCAGTCTAATCCTATATGATTTTTTACATATGCTTAATAAAAATACTGTTAATGTGCGTCCCTAACTTACACAAGATAACAAATCAAATCCTTCGCCCAAAAAATGTTTGTATCCAATTTGATTCAATTTGTATCACTAATATATGGATTTGATGTCAAAACACCCTGTACATATTTCGATAACACATCCCCACAAAAGAAAAAAAGTTTCAGGTCCGAAACACTTGACAATGGTACCTTTAGGTTTTTGGGGTCGCTGACTCCGAATCCCGGGTCAATTTGACCCCATCAGGTCAGGGTCAAGGGCATTTCAAGATCAAATCAGCAAAATTAATCGCAACCAAATTTAAAGAGTGTATACTTATATTTTTAAGGTCGCTGAATATGAATCCGTGGTCAGTTCTGACTCCATCAAATTTGGTTGAAATTTGACCTTGGAATGCCCTTGACCCTGACCTGATGGGGTCAAACTGACCCCGGATTCGGATTCAGCGACCCCAAACACATAAAGATACCATGGTCAATCTTCCAGACCTACAATTTTTTGTAGGACATTTCAAGGTCAAATCGCAACCAAATTTAATGAGGTCAAACTGACCATGGATACGTATTTAGCGACTTTAAAAACATAAATATACACTGTTCAAATTTGATTGTTACTAATTTTGCAGATTTGACCTTGAAATGTCCTAGACCCTGACCTGATAAGGTCAAACTGACCCCGGATTCGGATTCAGCCACCTTGAAAACTTAAAGATATCATGGTCAAGTCTTTCGGACCTTTAACTTTTTTTATGGGGCTCTGTAATCTAAGTATCAAACGTTATGCACGGATTTCTTTTTTGTCTTTTTTAATATCAATTTAATAAATAAGGTGACAAGTTTTTTTATAGAGCGCAAAAAATATATAAAATACATTTTTATATTTTTTTGCCAAATCAATAGTTATTACTTTATTATGAACTAATTTTTTTTTTCATTTTAACGACGAAAGCAAAAACAACTAAATAAAAATATATCGCATTGGTCCAAAGTGTCAATAATCATTATCACAAACGTAACTGGCTGAGACTTTTTCTTCATTTGTTTTTGATTCCGTCATTCTCAAATTAAAATAGACTGATTTTAGTTTTCGGATTCCCGAATATTTCAGAAACAAATAAAGTTAAGGCAATAGCAAAAATTTATCTATCAAGCAATAAAAAAAACAATGACTGACGTATTAATCTGCCAAGTAGCTCGAATGAATAAGGTTAATATAAGCTTTAGAGACGTTACAACAAAGCTCACATTACACAGCAAAACAATCGATTAAACATCAGTTACAATATTAATGTGACAACTGTCATTTAACGTATTGTTTAGGAATAGCTTATATATTATGACATTAGGTAGCAAAAATCTAGCCTAAATTAATGTGTATCAAGGTATTTCGGTTTGTCAAGAAATCCGCAGGATCTGTTTCTTAGTTTTCTAAAGCAAAGTTAATAAAATTAGGATTGTTAAGCTATGAACTTAATTAGTTTAAGGTATTATATATAATATTTAAATTGTTGCTAATTTACTTACATTGCGGTTATTTTCTGGTGTAGGTGTTGGGTGTGCAAAATCTTCTGCCCAACAAAAAAGCTTATGCTTTTTAAACGCCCAAATAAATAAAATAAATACACCAAATACTATTCCAAATGTAGATATAGAACCAATAATTACTCTTTTTACAATGGCTCCTGTAGGTTCACCTGGTGGCTAAAAAAAAGTTTTTATAAGTACATACTTAAAAAAAAATAAACGTCAATGTCGGATTGGCTACTTAATGGAGGCTCTGCTATTATTTTTAGTAGGGCCCCTCAGTACTGTTTATTTTTTTTTCTAAAAATAGGGCATAAGAAGTTAAAAAATATATTCAGGGAAATAGACAGTATCTGCTTAATAATTCTAGTTACTGAACAATAAATGCCTTGTTTAAATTGAAAAAAAGATAAAAAATAGTTGGTTTACTTATTTAAAAAAATCAAAGTCTTATCCTAGATTTATTAGTGTTTTTACGACGTTCCAATATAAAAATTAGCAAACAATTCAACAAAATAATAATTTTATAATAACAAGTGACTTGTGAAAACAAAAAAATAATAAATAGAATTTAAGTTACCCAAAATGAAAATATTTTTCCAAAAAGGTTTACTTAAAAAAATTTAAAAACCTAATAAATTAATTAAGGATACTAAATTAATCTTTTTTTTCTAAAATAATTAATTAAAATACTTATAATTTTATTGAAAAGAATCAAATTTTTGCTTTTCCGATCATATTTATTAATTAAATAAAACAAATTATTTAAAACAAAAAAAAACTGCAAAAATTACATAAATAAAAAAATATTTTTTTCTTTTGAACAGACATTTTTGGTCAAAATCAAATTATTCTTTATTATTCGTCTTATTAAAAATATGTATATAACTTTTTATCTAGACAAGTTACTACACCTGACCACAACTATTCACAACTAACCACAATAGGCAAGTAATCCACTAAAATTATCATTTTATATTCACAATTATTTTGTGGGAACAAAAAAAAAATCATAGATAGAATTGAGGTTACCCAAGGTCAATTATTTTTCCCATGCTCACCTACATGGTCAAAAATATAACGCAATATAAAATACGCTTGTCAAAAATAGCATTTGAAAACCCACCCAAGGGTCACTTGCTAGGTTTAAGATATGACTACCACAAGGAACACCATTGCACGCACTATTTTTCTACCTTTATAGTGACTTAACAAAAAAATATTCTGTAGGTGCATGCGAATGATATTGCTGTCTTGGCAACAGGATCAGACGAACCTCAGTTTGTCATGCATATAAGTCGCACCTCCTTTCACAACTTATAATATATTAAGCAATGGTTAAGTCACGCCTGAAGGCATATACTTTGCAAGAGCTCCAACGCGCACCTTGCTAAAATAGATAGAATCCAATTTTAAGCACTAAGAATACTAGCCTATAATATAATATAAAGGAAGTTACCTTTGAAAATACGAAATATCTGATTAGTATAAATAAACTGTGAAAGGCTTTCGCGGCCATTGTCTAATGTTTCAATGGTTTTTTGGCAGTTAGCCCGGGGTCGATTGTCTGGTTGACTTGACATTTCGCCAACACGAGCGGTTATCATCTTCAGAAGTTGCTTCCTGGTTGACAGTATGCGAACAACTGGGCTTTGCGCGGTCGTAGCTCGTATTTATACGTTGGAGAAGCAGTGGGCGGGGTTTCGGTTACTTTCGGTTCCAATCGGTTCCCGTCGGTTTGTTCGTAAAGGGTGCAATTCTAGCACCCTTAATTATGGGAATCCATGTTTTGTTGATCTTAATTGCTTTCCTCTTTCTTATTAAAGTTGTTGCTATGCTTTTCTATCTCTATGGCTTTTCTGTAGAGTCTGGAGTGGTATGCCGATATGGTCGCGAGCACTTGGGTCTCCTCAAACTTTATTCGGTTGTCCGTTGTAAGGGTATGTTCTGCTACGGCGGATTTGTCCGCCTGTCCCAGACGACAGTGGGCTTTATGCTCTTTAATCCTGGTGTTAATCGAGGCGTTTTGTAGTTCCTATGTACACGCTTCCACATGTGCACGAAATGCGATAAATGCCTGAAGACGAAAGTGGATCTCTTTTGTCTTTGGCCGAAGAAGAATGCCTTCGATCGGGTTTATGTACAAATATTTTGCGAGCCCTTACGTTCCGCTGTTCCTAATCTGTATTTTGTTAGATGACAAATATTAAATCCGTACAGCATTTTTATTTATTTTAACATATAACTTAAATATATAATTAAGTATTTACAACAGACATTGATTAGTCATATATCTTCACGTCGCAAAACGCCTGCCATGGAAAAACGATTAATTAATTAAAAGTAGAGCTAATATTACGCGTGAGTACGCGCGTGGCCGATGCCAGTTCATAAGTGTTACGGTGGCCGGCCGTGCCGGCAAGCATAAGAATCAAGGAGTCTAATAAATGAGCGAGACACAAAGACCACTATGGAAGCGTCGCGGAGGTAAAGATCGGCACTCACTGACAATGCGACCTACGGTATCAGTTTGCATTGGTTTGACGCGAGCCATTGTTTTGATGTTTAACTCGTGTTTTTTATTTAATGAATAAAATTGTAATTATTGAAAATGAATACATTTTTTAAAAGGTCTATACAATTATCAACTTCTAGTAAGAGTAGTGAGACAAAACCAAAGGAAAAACGTCTTTATGATTTAGTGTGATCAAAAACGATTAAAAATAAACCACAGTGCTTTATTGTCTTTGAAACTTTATCAAGAGAAAGCATTATCAAAACTAATGTGCCACCTCAACACAAAACCACAGATTTAACTAAAACCAGATGTGAAAGCCGGGTCGGCTCGTTTGAAGTTGTTGACTCGAGCAACACACAAAGTAATCGCTATAGCCAAAGGCATTCTTTTAACGGGCAGCGGCTACCTGCACGACTGAAAATCAGACTTTTTATTTTTAAGGACAGGAACGTATTGCACGAATCTGTCACAATTAAAAGGTATGCAAATTAATAATGACTATTTTTAAGCTTCAGTATTGGAATATGTACTTGGGTTTAATATTAAAATACAGGGTGTCCGAAAAGTCTGGACTGGGTCAAATATCTCGGGAACGAAAGGTTGGATTTCCCAAAATTGCAACTGAACTTTGTTTTTGACACAATCGTCTATCTAATTCTGATGTCAAAAACCACCCCCACTCCTCTTAAGGGGTGAACGTAAGGGGTGGTTTTATAATTATAAATAGAAACCCCCCATTTTTTTTGCATTTTCGGATTCCTCAAAAAATTCTGTGTTTGGCCCCCAATTTTCACCCCCAACCCACGCCACCCCTTCACAGGGGATGAAAAAAACGAAAAAAAGTTAAAATAAAACTAAAACTGAACAGTTTAAATATTTAATTAAATCCGCAATAAAAATAAACATGTACAAAAACATTTTTAAATCTCAAATTTCACCCCAACCCTCGCCACCCCTCCACAAGGGATAACAAAAATTATTTAAACAAAAATGAAACTGAACATTCTAAATTCTTAATTAAATCCATAATTAAAATAAACATGTCAGAAAAATATGTGACCCGATCTAAAATTTTACCCTTCAAACCTTGCTACCCTTTCATGGGGGATGACAAAAATTAAGAAAATAATATTGCAATAAAAAAATGTTTATTTTTATTACGGATTTAATTAAGAATTTAGAAGGTTCAGTTTCAATTTTGTTTTATTAATTTGTTTCATCCCCTGAGGGGGAGTGGCGAGGGTTGGGGTTGAAATTTGAGGTGGGGTTACATGTCTATTTTCGTTGCGGATTTAATTAAATATTTAAACTGTTCAGTTTTAGTTTTATTTTTTTAACTTTTTTTTTCGTTTTTTTCATCCCCTGTGAAGGGGTGGCGGGGGTTGGGGGTGAAAATTGGGGGCCAGACACAGAATTTTTTGAGGAATCCGAAAATGCAAGAAAATGGGGGGTTCTATTTAAAATTATAAAACCACCCTTACGTTCACCCCCTTAAGAGGGGCGGGGGTGGTTTTTGACATAAGAATTAGATAGACAATTATGTCAAAAACAAAGTTTAGTTGCAATCTTGGAAATCCAACCTTTCGTTCTCGAGATATTTGACCCAGTCCAGACTTTTCGGGCACCCTGTATATTTTTTCTTCAAGCGTCCAAATAATAACTTAGGCACAGCAGGAATTTTTTTATTTACACTAGAATATCTCCAATAAATCATATAATAGTAGAAATACCAATATTGTAATATTCAAATCTTACAACGCGTATTATGATAGAAATACCAATGTTGAAATATTCAAATTCTCAATTAATCACCCTTACAATATTCATAATTAATTTTTTTTAAAGTTCTGACAATTTTAAGCGCATTATAATTTGAAAGTGTGATTATTATAGCAAAATTGACGATGTGTTTGCAAATAAAACCATGTATAGATAAAACAGAAAAAAAAATTGCATGTTTTATTAGTGTCTTTTTGTGGCTCACGTGTATTGTAGGACCCTACGGTCGTCAGCCAAACTTACATACTCGCTACAAAAAGTGCCACTTTTACGCCATCTAGAACAATATACTATTAATGTAAACTGAAATGAAAAGAATGGGGAAATAATGAACACTCTTATGTAAAAAATATATATTTATTCATAAATGGCTTAGAATTCTTATTTTCCTGTTTGTCTTATCGGATTTCTTTAACGACTTTAATTCTCTGTTGGCATATTTTAAGGTATAAAATATCCTGAGTCTTATAAATAATTTTAAAACATATAACTTGGGAAAATTACTACATGGATGGTCAAATTATTTTTTCTAACAAGTCTTCTCTTTTAGCAGCACGAAGCCAAGCTTCACGTCTAAAAAATGTCTATTGTGATTTTTGAATCTGAAAAAATAAATCGAACTTACCTTATAGAGTCACTTGGAAGCGAAAAAAAAGTTATTTCTTTATTATTAGATGTACAGCATCTACATATGCACTTATAACCTGTCATGTTATAAAAGTCGAAAATAATAAATATATTAAAACTGACTTTTACGCCCGTACTAGCCTCGTTTCACAGTAACTAGTAAACTAAACAGTTCAACGCACGCGAGAAACGGCTCCCGTACTAAATGATCCGGCCGTTGAGCGGACCATTATAGTGGGGGACGCTGACCGTGCCGCCACGCTATGTTTCGTATCTGGTCTTTTTAATCTGGGAGCCATGACTGGTCGAAAAGCGGATTTATCACCAGACTAATAAAGTGATGCCAAACTCTTGTTGGATGTACTGCTTACTTCATCGTCAAGCTCTTGCGGACAAAACCTTGTCACAGGAATGCAATGATGTTCTCAGAATAATTATAAAAATAGTAGATTCTATCAAAGCAAAATCGTAACAGACACGACTATTTCGAATCATTTGTAAATATATGGGTTCATTACAAAATTTAGTTTACCTCACAGAGGTTAGGTGGTCACTGAAAAATTAAGTACTGGCAACAGTTTTCAAACTCCGAGCTGAGCTTCTGGTGTATTTACTTAAGGTGAGCTCAAAAGGTTCTTAATTTATTTGTAACTCGGAACTGCTTTAAAAACGGGCTTTTCTATCTGACTCAAGAAAACTTGTGGTTATCATCCATAAATCAAAACAATTTCGATTCATTTTCGTCGACTCAATACTTAATTAAAGAAATGGGGTCTGAGTTAAATATAAAAGCATATACATATACCTAATATGATATTGGTCTTGCAGAAATAAAAAAAAGAATTGTATTACATAGTATTTATTGGTGCAAAAACTACCAGAGAACAAAGGTAAGCCATAAACCATTTTTAAATGCAGCTTTAGATGAGGCAAGTTTGGCAATCAGCTTAAAAGAAAATCTGCTGGAACTATCTGCCGATGAAATGTTGCTCTTGGAATTAAAGTATGTCATTTCAGATACCTTTTGGTTAGTTTTGGTTTTTTTTTTTAATCTTTATGACAACTCACGAAGGATTATTATATCCTACGGATTATATAAGCATATAAAACCTAAGTACGCAAAATACAGATGATTCGAGTATTTCTGGTGTTTGAACTCCAGTTGTCTAAGTGCCAAACATTAAATGCAAATGGCATTTCAAACTTTTAGAAACGCGGATATCTACCATGGAATTTATCTAACTAAATATGTCTCCGAACGGGTGTTTTGGTTACTAACTAACCAAGACTAACAACAGAAGATTTGTAGTGTTTGATTCCATTTGCCACGTCCTATTTCTGCGAGTTAACGTTTTCGTAAATGGCTTGAATAAAAAGCAAACAGAGAAATGGCTTTAATTTGAAAAACGATTTTTAAATGCAGCAAAAACGGATCCGCGATGGGAGAAACAGGCCCACACTTCACATTAATATGATTGTGACTCATGGGTCCCATTTTTAAGTATGCCAATTTGTGTTAGCCTACATTAAATGTTCCTTAGTTAATATCTTCTTAATAAATAATATTTTTGATCTTTGGTTTTTTGTTGACATTTCTCGACCATCCGTGAGCCTTGCGACCTATGAGCTGTAATACCAAATTTTTGAGCAGAGTGGTACATTTTCTATTAAAAAACTAACTCCTTTTTTTCCAAAATAAAATACAAGGAATTGACAGAAAAACCATAATTTTATCAAAAAAATAAAAATAATAAAAATAATTTGATATAGTATTATATAATTATTATATATTAAAATTTATAATTTGCGTATCAGTAGGCCCTGAGCTATATAACTTTGAATAAATAAATCCCTTACTGTTAATAATATAATCATGGATGTCGAATTTGCATCACCCCTATAGATATAGTATGATTAAAAAATTATAAAACAATGTACAGCAGGCATGTTAAAATTATAAAAATAAAGAATAAAAATAACTTACTGGTGTTCAAACATCCATATTCGTCTAAACAACCATAAAATGGACAATTAATGTATCCATTGTGGAAATACTTTTCATTTATGCAGACATCATTGTGAATGTCATCACATCGCAATAATTTTACATGATCTCTATATAGGTCCAGAACAATCTAAAAAAAATACATATAGATAAGGTCTTAAAAAATAAATATAAAATGGTTTTAAATGTTTTGCAATTTAAAAAAGCAGTTTTACTTTTGATTTTTCAAAAGAGGTTATACATTTTTTTATATTACAGTGACTAGCATAATTGCACATATATGGTTAAAATTCAGCAAAATTTTAATACGAACTTTATGCCAGAGCTATAAGAATTTCAAATTAAAATATAAAAGGCATCAAACCCATCAACGTTACACATTACACAATTTATGTGATATAACAGCTTGTCGCGAAACTTACCTGTATAAATAAACAAAAATATGTGTATGTAACTTGATCTTGATATAAGTAATTCTAAGAAAAAAATTAAATTATAAAGGTAAATCTTGCGACAAGCTTTTATATCATATAAATTGCGTAATGTAATAAATTGATGGGTTTGATTTAATTTAAAGTGATTTTTTTAGAACATGTAAATAAAAGCTTATTTTTAATTTTTGTTTCTTTTTACTATTAATTTATTAGTTATATATACGACACTGATTATCACATAATAATTCTAAAAAGTTTTGGCGACGCAACTCAAAGCGTACAATATTCACACTTGTGTAAATCCTACAGAAACTGTCAAAAAAAAATTTAATAGCTTTTTATGAATACATGAATGAAGTACATTAAGTTTTAGTACTTCAAAAAGCTTTCTTTATATATTAATTCTGAAGAGTGGGACGTCCAATATTAAAATAAAAAAAAATATATTTGAGGCGCGAAGTAAGTAAGTGTTGAGCTCGATACCATCTATTAATTATTTCTTTAAAGTACTAATTTCCTTTCTAGTTTTTTATGGTTATCCCTCGTCAAACAGTGCTAAAGAATAGATAATAATGTTCCAGAACGCGATTTGTCCTTGATCATAGGTTAACTTTCTTGACACAAAAAGAAAATAATTTATTTTTGAAATGGTAAAATTTTAAAAATCATTATCTAAATTTGGTGATTTCTAGAAAAATATTATTTACGGCTAAATCCACTGTGCAATAAATATTTACAAATTTAATATTCAAAAGGTAATGACACAAACTGTATAACATATATAAACAAGAGTATAGCATGGTTAAAATAACTTATTACTTTTTTATTTTAATTATTTTAAAGTAAACAAATCAGGTTTTTTTATTTATTTACATAAAAAACACATTTTTAATTCAGGGGATTTGTCCTATTATTTATGTGAACAAGTGAGGCAGTGGCATAGCTTTTAAAGGGCTAGGTGGTGCAGTGCTTCGGGGCACCCAAGCTCATGGGAGCCCCTTAGTCCCTTAAGCGACTTTCAAAAAAGTTAAATAAATATTGTAATCACATAAAGAATTTTTGACTTTTTAGCCCTTTGCCACGAATCTCTAATAACTAGAAGTAACGTTGCATCAGGGCAACTTAGTTTTAAAGAATTAAAACTTGTAGGAGTGTCCCTAACCAATAATTATGCACGATAAATCACGATAAGAGGTTTCCATATCCTTTCTTTACGGTCGCTACAAAATAAAAAGTAGAACACAATTTGGTATAAAATCGTCGAAACATTAAAATATTAACTAGGAAATTATTGGTTGGTGTGAAATTAATTAGAACCATAATCATAATTATTCATATTGTAATTCATTTTTTTTATTTATTTGGGCAAACTATGTGCAAATATTTCCAGATTACGTTAGGGTTTACTTTTATTGCTACATAACATAGACATTTACGGTATCTCTGTTGCAAGGTAGGTTTTTTAGACTTTGCTATAAATTGTGTTATTTTTATTTGAATAATATTTACTGCATTGCACTGCACTAGAGCTGACGATAAAAAGCTTAAAATTACACCTTTAAAGTATTTATATTTTAACCAGTATAGATAGGACCCCAGTTACCTATTGTCTGGCAAACTTATCTGTAACAGCGAAAAGAATTCGAACTATTTCGAAACGAAAGTATGTGTGAGTGCCAAGTTTAACTACAAGAAAGCAATAGTACTGGTAAAGCCGTAATTTTAATTTTAAAATCAATTTTTTTACAATAACAAAATATAATATTGAAAAAAGCTGAAAATGTAATGTGGTTGTTATATAGTTTAATTTTAATTTAATAACTATTTTGTTTTACTAGTAAATATTATAATAGGTAATTATTTTCCAAAGATCTTATCGTCTTTGGCTAAACTGGCAACATCATACAAAAGGCATGTCCACTTGCGTCCTACACGAACCTAATTGGTGGAGTTTGTCACATGTTTTGTTACTTGTGGGGTAAATTGAGGCGCAATTGGAAGTGCTTGCCATATTTTTGCTTCGTGGAATATCGAATATTGAAATATTCAGTGTCAGAGAAAGGAGGTTTTATGTGTTTTGTTAAATTTGTAAGTTTGGTGTTTTGTGATCTTAAATAAGTTTTTGTTTTCCTACCTTGTACATTGATTTTGTGGAAATTGTAGAATTTTTGGTCTATTATCTCTCACAGTAAGTTTTAGTTATACAGGGTGTCCCAAAAAATATACTAAAAGATATACTGGGTGTCTGCTAATTAATGGTACATGGAAAAATGACTCCCTACATTAAATTTAATCATATTTGTCTATACCAAAAGTTGATATTAACTGAGATACAGGGTGTTAAAATTAAGACTTCGTTTTTGTTTTTGTTTTATAATTTTGTGCAAAATAACGTTTCTTTATAAAATTTTGCAATTACAGGGTTTTTTGAGAACAAAGAATTATCTTTTTGTGTAATTATTTAGTGCACCCTTTCCATGTAATTATTAATGATTTTCAAATATCTATTTTTTAAAATAAGCTATAAGAAAACAAATGAATGTGATAGATGTTGATAATGGTAAGATAGCTTCGTCAGATAATGTTTAATTTTTGAGTTATCGTTAGTTAACTAATAAAACCGACACACATGCCAGAGACGATATTCGGAACTTTATCCAAATCAAGCACAAACCTGGTTTAAAGATCTTCAAAAAATTTTACGGCCAATTCAAAAAAACAGGTACCTTTTTTTGTCCTAAACGGAATTCCATAGGGCGCCTAAAGACTGTAGTTCCCGAACAAGAAGAGGAAATTCTGGTCCGCGTAGCTGAAAATCCGGAAATAAGCACACGTTGCTGCGGCAACTGGAGTAGGCAAGTTATCTGTTTGCAACACTTTTCACGAAGAGGGTCTTTATCCGTTTTCATAGTTTTTTTATGTAAAAAATATGAAAAAGTATTGTTTTCATTAAGCTGTTTGAAAGTAACAAAGAAAGCGGGCAATTCCCGACAATTAGGCAACCCACTTGTCACTAAATAAAGACTGAGCAATACGCTTTTATTTCAGATCTTGACACTGTTATACACAAAATAAAGCATATAGCTTTGCCACTTAAACGTATGTGTATGCCTTAGTAAGTAAGTATTTTTTTTTATAAAGTTCTTTGTACATTATAGTTATTGCAGGTGCAAACGATTTTTTAAAAAACAAAAAATATCCTAGTATGAAATTTATAAATTCTGGAATAAAACTTTGTTCTCATACTAATCTGATCTTCTTGTCTGTTCCAATTTCCAATTATTATAGATACCAAAGTGTTAATAGGTATATATTTAAATTTAATTACAAATTAAACAATTTTATTGATATTGTCAGAAAGTACTCCAATGCAAGCGTTTCTTGTTTGGAAATTGGGAACAGTAGAGGCTATAAATTGAACAACTCTGAGATTTCTGCAAATATAATTAAAGAAATGAATTTTTTAGTAAATTTTAAAAATCCAATAATTTTTATAAACACAACTTCTGGTGAGCTTGATGCAACTAATAATAAAATATCTGCAGAAGGCTCGAGGATCAGGTCGAAGGGAGGCTAATAGTAAGGCTGATACTACTTTAATAAATATTCACTTAGAGCATAATCAGCATAAAGAACAAGATCGGAATGTAAATTTTCTATGCCGACCAAGCCTTCGGCCTGCATGTAGATGTGCATATGGATGGGGTAATGAGATGTCCAACGGATGCGGGTGCGAATAACTGTAATAATGGTATAAAAATATTAAATTTTAATGTGCAAGGTTTGTCCAATACTAAGATAGATAAAATTAATGTTCTATTAAATCTTTCTCAGCCTGACGTTTTGTCTCTGTGAGCACTGGCTTAATGATGACAACCTTGAAAGTGTTAACTTTGAAAATTATATACTAATAACTAGATTTTCTCGTAGGACCCAAATTAGGGGGTGATATGTGTGTTCGCGTTGAAAACGTTGGAATTAAAGTGTGTCCCCATTCATGTGGCTGTTGAGAGGCATTTGGAGGTCGTCGTTGCTGTTTTGGAATCACCGAACTCCAATTGTAGGATTTATATTATTTCTTTTTACCGAACACCAGATGGTGACTTAACTTTGTTTCTGGATGGTTTGTATTATCTTATGTCAACTTTGTATGGAGATAATTGCTACTTTATTGTATGTGGGGATATAAATGTTAACTTACTTAGCAGTAATCAGGCGTGTTTGGAGGTTCAGAAAGCATTTGCTCAGTTTAATTTAGAAAATAGTATTTATAAACCAACGCTATAACGAGTCATTCAGGGACTCTGATAGATATAATGTTTTCAGATCTGAGGGTTATTAGTGTTGATATTCAGGACACGTTTTTGTCAGATCACACTTATCAAATATGTACATATGAACTGCCATATCTGACAGGGGATTCTCGGAGTGGTACTGTTTACTATCGCGATTTGTCTGAAGCAAACTTGTCAACACTAAAAATATCTTAATAAATGAAAACTGGCAATTTGTTTTTCAGCCTCTAACTTTGCTCATAAGTTTTCTTTGTTTTATTCTACGTTTTTGTTTCACTTTAATTCTGCTATCACATTTAAAAAAGGTAGAGGTGAAGGTAGAAACTTTAAATGGTGCACGCCAGAGTTGAAGGACTTACATTGTATGGTTTGTGAAATGCATAAAATTAGTAAGTGCTATCCTGATAATGTTGTAATAAAGGAGAGATATGGTCAATTGAAGCTATTATACGAGCAAAAGTTGAAGAGCACCAAGAGTAACTTTAATAATAGGCGCATTCTAGATTCTTTCAATGTTGGTAGGGAGAGTTGGAAAATAATAAATGAATCACGCAGTAACAGTAGAAATAAAAAACAACAAATTAAAGAAATTTTATATAATGCAAAAAGTTACCAACCTACAGGATATCTGTAATATTTTTAATTGTTCTTTTTGACTTTCCAATGTCCGAACCAGATTTTGATAAGATTGTTCTTCAGCCCAACATAGTGAATAGTATGGTCTTATGCCCTGTTACGCAAGGCGATGTGAAAAGGATAATTGCAAGAACCACGAGAAAACCGGCGGCGGGGATTGATGAGGTAAGCGGCCGTGTGCTGAGGGCTGTTGCTGATGATATTGCCGAACCGCTAGCACACATAATTTGTGAGTCTTTTGCTACCGGTTGCTACCCGGAGGAACTGAAGATCTCAAAATCTATCCCAATTTTAAGAATAAGGGATCACCACTGGATCCATGTAATTGGCGCAATGTTTGTGTTCAGAGTCAGGTTGCCAAGGTTCTCGACAGTGCTTTTAATTGTCAATTAATCGACTTTTTAGAAAAATATAAATTATTAGGAACTTTTCAAAATGGTTTTAGAAGGGATAAATCAACTCTAACAGCAATTAAAGAACTCTGTAATTTTATTTATGACACCCTGAATATGAAAGCTCATCCAACAGCACTGTTCTTTGATCTTAGTAGGGCCTTTGACACGGTAAACCATGAGCTTTTGTTGCAGAAGCTTTATGTATTGGGGGTAAGGGGTGTCGCTCATCACTGGGTAGCATCATATTTGGCTAATAGAGGGCAGGCAGTGGTGATAGACAAATGTAGGTCAGATGTCGGTGAGGTAAGGACAGGAGTTCCCCAGGGATCTATTCTTGGACCCTTACTATTTATAATATATATTAATGACATGCCTATGGGGTGCCCCTCTCCAAGTAAAGCAATTGTTTATGCTGATGATACAAACTTTCTCCTTTCTGAATACCATAAGGAAGCGACTGTTGAAAGGGCAAATCGATCGGTGGTTGAATTTGTTAATTGGTGTACAAATAATGGGTTAGTTTTAAATACAAAGAAAACATTTTTTATGAATTTTTTTCCAAAAAACGCAACAATTGACCAAAGTTACTTAATTAAAGCAAATCATCAATCTATTGCTCAGGTTACCAATATAAAGTTTTTGGGAGTAACATTGGATCAAAAAATGACCTGGGAGAACCATATTAACGGTTTAACAACTAAACTGAGTAAATCTTGCTTTGTGATTCGATACTTAAAGATGTCTGTTTCACCAAATGTGTTAAAATTGGCATATTACGGTTTAGTTCAGTCACATATATCATATGGTTTAATATTTTGGGGAAATTCAGCTTATGTAAATAGAGCCTTTGTTTTGCAGAAAAGGATAATTAGGTGTATGTTAGGTCTACCACCGGGTGCACTGCCGTCAAGCATTTATAAATTTAGGAATTTTTACTCTCCGTCCCTCTATATATACCTGCTCATAATTTATGTGAGGCAGAATGAGGCTGAATTTCAAAGAAACTCTGATATACATACTTATAACACAAGAAATCAAAATCAGCTACATATTTCATATTCTCGTTTGAGTGTCGGTCAGAGTTCCCCTACATTTCAGGGAATTATTTTTTATAACAAGTTTCTGCAACTCTTCAACTTTTGCAGAATTTCTTAGTTGGACAAGCCTTTTATGATGTGAATGAGTACTTATCAATGTAAATTTTAAATAGTGATTTAGTGTTATTGTTAATATTTTGTGCTTGTGTAGTTTTAGGATAATTTTAATGTTCATTTTAATATGTAATAGATTAGGACATTTTATTTTATTTATTTTACTTATATTAATTTATATTATGACAAGTCCGATAAGCTGTGGCTACATAGCTTGAGTGATGAATAAAGATGACTTTACTTTACTTTACTTTACTTTGATATTTATAAAACATAACTAAATAAATGAAAATTGATTAATATTTTGACGCATCCCAATGATAATACTACAGGGAACGTAAAATGACGTTTTCAAAACTGTTTTTATTTTTTCATTGCAAAATATTAGCAAAAATTAGAGGTAGACTATTAAAAAAATCAATTAGTTTATAAAGTTTTGCACATGCCACTGTGCTTTTTATGAATGGAGTAAGCCATGTTTGATTTACAACTACCTTCCCCTTACCCATGCCGCACTTTTACAGATATACTTGCCAAACAATATCTGCCTCAAGGCCTATGGTTGCGTAGCTGTGCCACTGAAGTGAGGAGCTTTTTATTTAAAAAATACCATTAAAGTTTAAATATTGTATTGTTAAAGTAACTAAAATTTAATAGGCCGGTGGATCCAGTTTACTGCTGTTTGCTCCTTTGGAAAGACTAACCAAAAACATAATGATTACTTTTAGTTTCTTGTTTGTACTGTAATAAAGACTATGGACTTAATGAAAAATACCTTAATTACGGGTCTGTTGTCGTTTAACGTCGGCGTCGGCCACTTTCTGCATAATTACCAACTTTAGTATATTTTATATGGAAAATAAAGAAATTGTATTACTTTGTGACAATTTGTTCAGATGCTATGGTTTTTATTATGGTATTAACAAATAAGTGAAAGAAAACTATATTAAAATATTGCTGTTTAAAAAGACACATTAAGGTTCAATGTAGCCCTTAATATCAATGTTCAAATAAATCAAACAAACTAACTACACTTAAAATGTGACTTACCTTTATAAGAGGTGAACACAACTACAAACTCAGTTCTTTCATCAAAGTCTAAAGGGTTCTTTGCTATATATATTACAACATCTAACTCCCCATCAGGATCCATAAATGAATTACTTTTGGAAATATAAAATATATCATCATTAGTATCTATATGATAATTCATGATAATACTAGCATTAAGAAAACCACAGTGTCTTTGACTTATAGAGCCTTTTTTGGCACGAAATTGTATGTAATCTATGCATTCCCCAGTAGTTACATTTCTACGTAAATTTAATTTTTGAATCACTGCAATTATCCCACCCTTCGAATAGTAAGATTGTACTTCAAATTTACATAGACTGGGTATATCCCAGGGTATCGAATGTTGGTTGATTGACCTCCCTTGGTTAACGATAAGCATTTCATACTTTACTTTTCGTTTAGTTATTTGAGAGCATATTTTTGGGTCTTCAAAAGAAACTAAAAACATTAAAACCACGCTGAATTAATATTATCAAATAAATATAAGAACACACCTATACCTTCTTTAGTTTCCTGCCTGGATTCTTTCACAAACACGAAAGAAAAAATACCCAACACTAGTATTGTATTTCCAAAATTTTGCAAAATCTTCATTGTCTTCATCATGAAAACTCGGGCATACAATTAAAACGTATCATCTTTACTAAGAAATCATATCGATCATTAATAAACTAAATATTAAATAAAATTGTTTAATACATGTTTATTATTAACGATCATAAACTATTATTATTTTATTTAACTTTTGGAAATCACAACAAAAGTGACAACCAGTGACAGTTTAGAGCAGGTTATTGTAAATTTTCTTCGATTTCGTTCTTCTTCTTCTTAAATTTTGGCTCGGCTGCTCCAGAGAAATAGAGAAGAGGAGAAAGCGCTTCAATCTGCGCGAAAAGTCTAATATTCGCGAAATTCACGATACTTACGCCATCTATGATTGTATAACGCAGTTACTCATTGAAGGAAAACATTGGAATCGCCATTAAATCACGTTGTTTTTAATCGATATTTATTCTAAAAACTTTTACCTTTTTCTTTCGTGTGTTGTGCTTTTACCCATTTCTTTAACTTTTTAATTGTTTTAATAATGTCGAGCAAGACGAAACGCTATTGTTCAGTGCCCCAGTGCCGAAATTACGCGGGTGAAGGTGTTTCAATTTTTTTCTTCCCAAAGGACAATAAGTTAAAAACTGTTTGGCAAAATGTTTTAAAAATTGGAAAACCATATATAAATTAAAGTTGCAATAACATGTTTACAGTACCCAGATAAGCCAGCCTTGCAGCTGCAAGTGCATTGCCACTTCTTTACATCTTTATCATCTAAATTTAATGTCAATTCATGAGGGGCACTTTTTATAGCAGACGTCTGAACACAAAAGGATAATACTTTTCTGGAAGTAACACTTTCCAACAAACATGAAACTATATGATTAGCTTTATAAACAGCTTCGCCTTCGATGAGCGGCCGCGATCTAGTACCCACATATTCTAAAATATCTGCTAAAGATACCACTATCTTAGGCATTTTAAAATGGCAAAATGTAAAAAAAGGCTAAAGAAACTGAAATAATAGATAAATGCTATAAAACCAATTAAACAAATAAAATAAACTAGCAAACACGCACTTGTTCCATAAACTGTTAGGTAAAATTTGAAATGTTTTCCTTCTTTGTGAATCAGCTGATGAAGCTACAGCGCCATCTATTGGTTAATGAATTTCGCGAATAGGGCGCCGCTATGGTTGCTTTCGCTTGTCATTTGTCATCATTTGTGCTTGTCATGGCATAATCTTGTTTGTAAACAAAAATTTAATTAAAATGGTTTTGGATTAATAATATTACGTTTTATGAATGAAATTAAAATTTTAAGATGAAAACATGTATCATTGTTAAACAGTATACTATGCAGGTGAATAATTTGTATGAATTCAAAAATATTTATGGGTTAGAAGATTTTTTTTT
>JAHBCN010009154.1:0-36035 GCA_019359885.1 Listronotus oregonensis | reverse complement strand
ATAAACTTGTCTATTAATCCTTAATTTATTTTTTTTTTAAAACTAATTAATTATTTTTAAAAACTAGTTATTTATTTACTTACGGCCATACAGATCTTGATATTGCAGAATAATAGCAAAATTTTCCACTTTGGCAATAAAATGAATTATTTTATGTAAAAAATGTGAATACAGGTTTATTACTAAAAACTAAACTTTATTTGTTTCACAACTACAACACTACAATACATTTACAATTGCAACAATTAAATAAAATACAACTGAAATTTTTACATTTTGATATGGAAGAAAAGAACATAGTACTTAGTGGTATTATTTAATAATATTTTGGGGTATACTACATTTCATATTTTTAAAACATACACATCATTTAAGCATTAAAATCCTACTTAATACAAACACAAAAATTTCATTTTTAGTATTTATAAAAAAAAAATTAGATCTCGTGTTCTTATTTGGTACTCAAAAGTTTAACTTACTTACAAGTTCTTCGCAGTCCACTTCATACTACACAATTTAAACAAAAACTTCTTCAGTGCAAGGTAGGTTTACATCAGTTAATTTTAAACTTGTAAAGGCAAATCTAAAAATATAAATTATATTTTAAAACATGTCATTTTCAACATAATATACCAAGTAATTGGTAATAAGTACCCAAAAAAAAATTAAATACAATTAAAGAATATAACTAACTGCAAACTTAATAAATGTACAAAATAATGGGAAAAAAATATTAAATACACATTCTGAAGGTACAATAATGCATATACCTAAAGTTGATCAGTTCTAGGTATAAGCAAGTCAATATTGACTATTTACTTAACAAATAACTATAATTAAAATCACACAAAAATTTCAATTTACTTACTAATAACTGTGTAACTACATTCCGAGTTGTGAAGAGTCACTGGTGGACTTAAGAACCGTGTTTTTGTTATCCGAGGTGTAATAATGCAAACTGAATGGAACTGCTACAATAAAAGAATATTTGCTAGTAATAGCAGCAAGTCCCCAAACTTCTTTACTTGCTCATAAAATTTTATTAACGTCGTAATATAGGTGGGTATTATTAAAGAAAAAAAGGTGTTAATAATTCAATATCGTGTGTTTAAAAATAGAGTAAGTACTCATAATTATAACAAATTAGCAATGACAGTATTTTTTACATTTTAATTTTTTTCTCTTTTTTTAAAAAATATTTAATGTCGCTTTAATTTTTAATTTCATACTTAATTGAATTACATTTATATTTTTGAAATATAAATTTTGTTCGTCGGTATAAGGCATTTTTTTTTTCCCCCTCCAGACACTGTCCGGCATAAAAAACCCAAAATGGCCAAAATGGACCCTACTTGACGTCACACGATTTTTTAATATGGCGGATGTTCAAACCCCCAAACTCTGCTCGAAAATAAGCGTTTCGACAGGGTCTTCGTGCTGTTCGATGCGATGTTGGTTCTAGCGATGGGCATATTCGGATGATTTTAATATTCGAATATTCGTTTCCCCCGGGAAAATCTTCATATTCGGAATATCATTCGACATATAAAAATTGACCGATCAACGTCAGTCGGTATTCGATATATTGCGTCGACCCCAAAACCTTTTTTTACCCCGAGGTCGAAAGGTTTGTTTGAAATAACAATTTTTTCCGGATAAACGATGTCGGAAGATGAAAAATAAATTTTTTTGGGTTTGGGTTTTTTAAATTTTCCCGTAGACTATTATTGGGTTGATGTTGTGTTCGTATACGTATTCTTGGGGTTTTTAAAAAATTTTTTCTGTTATTGGTGGTGCGGCGGAAGTTTTTTTTCGTTTTAATTCGTAATTATTGGTGTGGTGTATAGAATAGTATACAGTGGCCGCCAAAAATTTTTTATTATGTGGAAAATTTCTTTTTTGATATGAATAAAAACCCCAATTGAATGAACTATCATCCGATAAGTAGCGGTATTATCCCCCAGCTGTTGGAATACGAATATTCGAATATCCGAAAAATATTCGAATCATTCGAACCATTTCTATATTCGAATATCGTTCGGAAGATCATTCGGAAGGTTCCATCACTAGTTGGTTCTATGATTTTATTTAGTTATTATTGATTATGGAAAGATTTTTTTAAGTTTAAATTTTAACTATGCAGGGTGTTTTCAAAATTGTAAATTTCTAGTTTTCGTAGTATATAGATATGTTTTGTGCCAATTTTATTATGGTTTATCTTATTTATTTTATAATTGTAAATTAATGATTTTTGAGTTGTTAAGTGCTTTTAATTCAGTAAACTATGAATATTAACCAACCTTCAACTAGTAATTCGCCTACAAAAAACTCAGTCAACGTTAAAAGAACAAATAATGGTTAAAAATGTTTACCATGGAATTCGGGAACGAAATCCTGAACTAACCACTTTGGATGCCAGAGATAGTGCAACTTTAACAAAAGTTTTTCCGTATATTTAGATTTTAAAAGGCAAATAAACAATATTAGTAATTATTCGGATAACTGGAAAATGCGATTTTTTCGCTATTTTTTGCACACTTCCTACTTTCCCATTGTTAATGAATCAAAAGTTGTTTTTTTGGCCGCCTCTTATAGTATTTTAAAAAAATAATGATAAAATTTTTTTTTAATTACATTTTACGACATATTCCTTTAAATTCTGTCATTTGCACGAAAACATTTTTAAAAACTCATACTATTTTAATATTAAAAAAAAATCACTTAAAAAGTACGGAAAAAAACCTTAATTTTCAATTAAAAGTAGGTAAAACGTTCAAGTCCGAATTCAACTTGAAATTCTAAAAATGTTGACCTGTTGCCAAGCTGTAATAGTTTTCTTTATGACATTGTTATAAGGTATGGGATTTGTTCGCTCGCCGAATTTATAAAAATATCCACTAATAGGAACCGAAAGACCCGAAATAGTTTTGGATTCTACAGGATTTTTAGGGCTTTCGTGTTCTTATATAGTGGATATTTTTGATGGAAATGGTGCAGATATCGTATTTAATATTAAATTTGCAAGATCGGTGGTGAATTGGCAAGTCAGTGTAACTTGGATTGTTCATCGTTCTGTTTTTACGTCTTTTTTTAATTTATATTAAGACTGAAATTTTATAATTTTTTTCATGCAGCAAAATAAAATTGGAGAAGGTAAAATAAAAGTAAAACATTTATTTTTTTTGGAAAAACTATGAGAAATCGCCAAAAAAACTAAAATTTCTGTTCTATATGAACTCAAAATAGGAGGTGTGAAAAATTTAGCAAAAAATTTACAATTTTCATTAATCGGAATAATAACCAAAATAATAAGATTGTTCTAATTCAAAGGGTTGAGGGAAATGGAGAAAATAATTTTTGCTTGTAAAAATATTTTCATGATTTGACGAAATTTTATCATTTATTTTCTGAATGGCACACGCCACTGGAATTTTTCCCCCGACCCGCAAACCCCCGGGGACAGTTTATCCCCCACAACGAATAAATTTTTAATTTTTGCCTTTTTTAACCCTAAATTCAACCAATAAAAAACTTTCCTAAAAAACCCGGGGAGGGGAACCTCCAATTGGGGAAAAAAGGGGGCGATTTATTTTATTTATAATCCCCCCCCGGTCTTTTTTGTTTTTTTTTTTAAAAACATTTTTTCCCCAAGAGAGAGAGATAAAGGGTGCCGAAAATGATTGAACAAAAAGGGGAAAGCACCAGTCGGGTTTTGGTTTTTTCTTTTTTTTTTATTTTTGATCGTCAGGTAAGCTGGTTTATTGAATTGTTTGGAGGTTGGAAGCGTTGTTTATTTTTCGGTGATTAAAAGTGATTTGTTTAAGAATAGGTCCAAAAGGGAAAAAGATATGTCATATTTTAAATTTTTTTTTAAAAAATTTTTCCTGAATCAGTATTCAGTCTGGCAAAAACAGACGATTTTTACCCTTGTAGTAATTTTTTTCCACTGGTTCTAGAAATGTATAGGTGTTCTTTTTTTTTAACTGAGGTATTTTTAAATAATTTAATGCTTCCTTGAAACTTTGGGGGTTCTTTGAAACTCTGAAGGGAAAAAAATTTGTTTGCCTTATGTCTTGTGTGTACGTAGGCCAAAGAATTTATTTTTTTTACTTTAGTTTTTTTTTTAGCTACATACTGGATGGTGATTCTTCAAAATGTGTGATAATAGGCTACTTTCACATTTTTAAACCTTTTTTTGTACTGTAAAAATTCATTCTCGGCTTGCTTCGGTTGGCTCGAAATGAGTCAAAAAAAAATTATTATTTTTTTTTTTTTTCCCCGGTCGTGACAGTGGTCTATTATTTAAATTTCTCATTCTCAATTACTTTTCCTAGGGTTCCTTTTTTTCCCAAATTTCCCCTTGTTGCTGCATATCATTTAATTTTTTTTTTAATTAAATTTTTCCAGTCCGGCCCCGGGGGAGCTCCAGCTTGCGATTTAATCAGGAATTTTTGACACATGGGCGCGTGCGCGAAATATGAGGGGAAAAAAAAAAAGTCAAACTGGGGTTTATCCAAAAAACAGAGTTAAAAACTGATTCGTTGTACGGTATTAAACCGACCCGGGGCCCCTAAAGGGGGAGCGATGCGTCATTGACAGAAATTTTGGGCTTGAGGTATAGTAAAAAACGTGTTTGGTATTATGTCTTCTGTTTTCGGAGTTTTACGCAAGCCAATGTTTCTCAAACCAGAAAAGACTTCATTAGTTACCATGACATGTGTCCTATTGCATAATTTTTTAAGAAGAACCAAATTATCACGTTTAAACTATTCACCTCCAGGATCATTTGACTACGAAGAAAATGGACAGTTGATACCAATACGAAACATGCCAAGGAAACCCAGTATGGAAGCAAAAAATATCAGGAATGAGATTACTGGATACTGGAAAAGTAGAGCGTGTCCTAACAGATTTGTCCTAGCCCTCTTAATTTCTTCGCTCCAAGGGGATTTTAAAAAAAATGTATTTTCGGTTACCCCTTGTATCTCAGGTATCTGATAACTTATCGAAAAGATAAAAACGGGCCCCTTATATTTTTTCGTCATATTATTTGCCACACTGAGAGCATTCTAAAAATATAATATAGTCGAAACTTATTTTTATAAACAGCATGAAAACATGCAATTATTTACTTTTTAACATAGGCGACTTTGGTTTAAATTAATGAGTCAAATTAATCAACATCAAATGAATGCTATTGAATTTTTTAATGCTAGTTCCTAGATTATTGTTATCATTTATCTAAAAAATATGGCACAAAACCAAAATTTTGAACATTTTGAAAAGTATGATATGAATAGATGTTTCATATTATCCAACGAAGACGAGCTTTATCTAAATAGGTACGTTAGAAGAACGAATAATATTTTTTTAAATTTGACTTTTTTCTCGATTTCTATATAGATATCCTGAAAGAAGACAGCCTGATAGGCGCATATTTCGTAAAATACAAAACAATCTAATTCAATATGGGTCATTTAATAAACCTAGGCCGAAAAATTATAGTAAAGATAATGAAGTACTAAATACGCTGAGCGGAGAGTGGTTGTAACTGGCTTCCAATATTGTGAAAGGCAGAATATTTGAAGAAGATCTTTGGTCGGACAAAGCCCATTTTATCAGTGCGGGTATCCTCAATAGGAATAACTCAAGGTTTTGGAGCCAGGAAAATGAACACGTTATTTTTCCCAGGGAACTCCAGGGAAGGTTTGGATTCAATGTTTCTTGTTTCATTTTGGGAAGAAAATTGAATATTGTATTTACCAAGGAAATTTGAATTGTGATAGATACATACAAATCCTTCAAGAAAAAGCAATGATTATTATGGAAGATATTCCCTTGGTTCAAGTAAATGACATCTATTTCCAACAAGATGGAGCTCCGGCTCACAACTCTCACGTGATACAACACTGGTTGGAACAGCACTTTCCTAATCGATTTATAGCCACGCACCGACCTATTCGATGGCCACCACGGTCTCCGGACCTCTCAGTTTTAGATTATTTTTTGTGGGGATATTTAGAAGGTAAAATATACTCGAGGAGGTATGAAACAATTGAGGAATTAAGAGAGGCCACGGAAAATGCCTTTAGAGCTTGCGAGCCCGCTCTTTCATATTTGAAAATGCTTTAAGAAGACTACAGACGCTATGCCAACAATGCATAAGACATCATGGTCACCAATTCGAACAGTATTTATAAAATTAGTAGTTAAGTTTGTCTTTTAGGGCTAAGAACAATTTTTATCCATTTGGTTGTCTTGTTAATAAAGGTTTATATTACTAGATTATTTTTTGGTGCGAGAAGGCATTTGACTGTCATTAATTTAAACCAAAGCCGCCTATGTTAAAAAGTAAATAAATGCATGTTTTCATGCTGTTTATAAAAATAAGTTTCGACTATATTATATTTTTAGAAAGCTCTCAGTGTGGCAAATAATATGACGAAAAAATATACGGGGTGTTCCATTTAAAAAAGTGCAACTTTGGCTAATATCTCAAAGAAAGTAAATCCGAGAAAAATTTAAAGTACGCCACTGATTCTGCGTAAAAAGTTCTGTAAGGGCCCGTTTTTATCTTTTCGATAAGTTAAGGGGGCTAGGACAAATCTGTTTGCGGCATCTTTCGTTTGACAAAAAAGTAGCACGGTGTCGCGAAAACCGCATCTTTGTAACTTCACTTATAAGCGAGAAACCCCGTAAAACACACGAAAATAGGACACCCTGTACATTGGCAAGATTTATATTCCTAAAATTATTTTTTATATTTCTTTATACAGGTAAGTTTGTAAAAGAAGTTAAAAACAAAAGAAAACCGACTATTCACAAATCATGGAATTGTATATTGTCTTTTGTTTCTTTAAATAAATTTTAAATATAGCTATTTTTTAAATTTTTTTTTTCAATTCTTAAAACATTCGTAGTCATGAATGATACACTCTGTATAAGATGTGTTTTAAATATTTTAAAAAAAGTCAAAACCAAAAAACCGACTTTTGCAAAAATTATACAACATTATTAAAAAGTTTTAAGCAAACATTAACTTAAACTAAAAAATGGATTTAGCAAAAACCTATAAAACGCTATCAATTGAAACTTTAACAAAAAAAAAACAGACTCATTTTTCTGCTAAAAACCACAGATACGTAAAAATAACTATGCGTATTTACTTACCTCTGACTTTATGGTGTTTCTTGGATTATTTTTGTTTTTAAGGAAGCTGCTCATTTTCTCATAAGCAAACCAATTTGGTTTGTATACTTTATCACTACCAGCTCCACTTTTTGTAGATTCTTTAACTTTATTTTGGTAACCTCTAAATGATGCCATTAAAGATTCCTTCTTTTTTTTAAATTCCGTCATTGTGTATTTTCTACCCTTTTTGGCTTCAATTCGTTTCCAGGCATCGTATATCAAGTTCCTGTTCTTATGATCAGGATGCCCCCCCATTCCAAATCACAGTTTCTTCTTCGTTAAAATCCAAAAATTTAATAATATCGTCATTTGACCCCTCCATACTGACTTGCTTTGTAGCTAAACTGTAAAAATAACAAAATAATTTGCTCGAATGTGTGTACCACAAGGAAGTTTAAAGGTGTATGGAAGCCCAATGCTATGGCCCATTCGATCAAAAAATGTCCAGCCCAGTATGAAAATAACTGTCAGAGTTGGCCCCGCCGATTCTGCGCAATAACAAAATTCCACGAAATAATTTAATGTGTTGCCTACTTACACACTGATAAATCAGTGTGAAGTTAGCCAACACATTATAATTTTATGAGAGCCGGAGTACCGTTTTTTGGATTGATCAAAACCTTCTTATTTTAGTGATTAGTGTTTATTAAATTGTGACTATAATTTTGTGTTTACTGTTTGTTACTTATAATATCGTAACAAAATAACTAGAGGTTGTATGGTTTTGTCTTGCAAATCCAAGGGTAACATACCCGTCTTTTTAACTTTAGGTAAGTATTTTTTATATTTAAATTAGGTGCTTCTTATAAGACGTAACGTTAGGTAACCGAATAAATAATAATATATCAATTATGAATTATAGAAAATGAAAATTTCATAGAAAATATTAGTGAGAAAAGTAAGGCAATCTTAACTATCTTTTAGATGTTTTTCACAATGTTTGTGTATTTCTGTGGATTATTAAAAAGAAATAAGGTTTACATTTAGGTAATTTTATTTCATTTAATAATTTAGTACACTCTTTTAAAGGATCAAAATTATTGATTACTGGGCAGACCAGGCAAATTTTAATATATACAGGTGCCTCTAATTGAATGAAAGGAAGTACAATTTTGGTACGGTTTTTTGGGGCGCTGATTACAAATCTAAAAAAAAAATTCGGCAATGTTTCGTTTTCGATATATTCATCATCAAAATCGAAAATCAAACTAACCTTATTTACACTATTCCTCCTTTTTGCACAAAATTCTTGATTTTTATACTAAATTGGCACACAATATTTCACAAACACCTTTTAAAAACTTTTTTATGTTTATTTTACACCTTTTTTACACTTTTATTTTTAAGCAAATATGGCTGCTGCCTTTGAACTTAAAAGTTCGCAATTTAATGGAAAAAAGATGTAAAATAAATAAAAATACAAAGTTTTAAAAGGTGTTTATAAAATATCGTGTGCCACTTTAGTGTAAAAATCAAGAATTGTGTACAAAAAGAAGGGAGAATATAGTGAAAATGAGGTTAGTTTAATTTTCAACTTTGATGATGAAGATCTCGGAAACGAAACGTTGCCGAAAAGATATTTTTTCAGATTTGTAATCAGCGCCCCAAAAAACCCCTGTATACCAAATTTGATTAAAATCGGAGAGGAGGCAACTTTCGAGACAATACCATTTGTTTAAAAATAAATTAGATTTTTGGTTTCTTAATTAATTATCTTATTAATCATTATCAACTTTTTAAGCTCGACATACTGTACACACATAATATTTAACGCATACTGTTACAATGGATACTCAGGGACCAAAGGTTACTAAACATTTTTAACCACTGTTATTCTGTCTCATGAATGTTTGTTATTAGTGAAAAGTATATGCCTAAAAAGCAGTTATAAAAATTTTCACTTTTTAATGTACAACCAGAATCTTAGGATTGGATTAAACTCATTTACACTATCTTGCACTTCTTTTATCACAAAATTGGTGATAAGTACATAATACTATCATACAATGTTTGAAATTTATTTTAAAAAATCGTGTTTTTATTTATTTACAAAGATTTTTGGTAAAAATACAAAACTTCCAAAAATATCGACTATTTAAATAGAAGGCAGTAAAGTGGCGCCATCTATTCTTTCCATATTATATCAGATGATATAAAACCTAATATTACACAATAATTTTAAATATTCTATAGTAGTATCCTTTAATAACCAACAATTTTATGCAAAAAATAAAAAAAAACAGTGAATGTTGGAATTTGACATTTGATGATGTCAATTTTATAGATAGTAACAAAGAATTATGGAAATCCGGCCCTGACCTACTATTCGTTGCGCAAATTCCGCGGGACCAACCCCCCTATTCCCGCTGCCCTGCACGCCTGGACAATTTTGTTCTACAGTATTGGGCTTCCATACACCTTTAAACTTCCTTGTGACAGACACAGTCAATTAAAAGACGCTGACATTAGTGGGCCATTACAGTACCTTTAGAAAATCGACAAACGCTGTTTATAGGGCTCTCGCGGTATCATTTCTTGTAGATTCAGGTATTGTTAAATTGTAGGACTCCTCAATGATTTTGTCTGTATCTTTTGTATCAATAAGTCTTTCAAAAAACAGTTTATTTAAAACGAATTTAAAATTGTCATGTTTTATACAGGCGCAAGTCTATCTATCTTTTGGTTTCGCCTGGACAATCCAAAATAGTTAACATTTATAAAAGAAAGTAAATAAAATAAATGTATTATTTTAGGATTTTTGTTTATAAAGCTGAAAACATTTTTTAAACTGTGCAAAAGCAAACGCCTTTGCATTTTTATTTTGTTCTTCACAACATAGTCGCATTTACCAGAACAAATTCTAGATATCTCTGGATTTTCAAAAAACAGTTTTACATCCTGTTTAATTTTTTCGTTTACACACTTTCCTTTTTTTTTCTTTCATATTTTAATAATTTCGTTTTTCTTTTATAAATTTTGTTTTGTTTATATGCCACTAAATGTTTAATCTTTTTCTGTATTTAATATTTTTTAAGATGTCTTCAGAAAAAAGTTTTCAATAATTTTTCTTTTAAATCTTTTAAATTAACATCCTTAACATTTTTTTCCAATTGATCCTTAAGGGCCATTCCAAATAGCAATTGACTTTTGACATCTTGAGGTGTCTCATTTACATATTATTAAAAATAAAGTACTTGCCTTGCTTAAAAATATATTTAGGGAGTTTTAAAGTTCTATTAAATATCCTTGCAACAAACTTGAAGTTGGTGAATGGCAAAAAAAATATAAATTCAGTTTAATTTTACAAATATGTTTTAATTAACAGTTTTTAAAGTGTTAGTTTTGGTTCTTAACAAATATAAAATTAGAACAATATAAACATGCATTATACAGGGAAATTCAAAAATTTCAAAAAAAACTATAAATTTGAATCCTGACTTGGAATTTGGGTATAACTTTAAATTCTAAACAACTTTTCCTTATAACATTTTGTTATATTTTTTAAAATAAGGGTACTTTACTCTTAAGCAGTTTTCAATTTTTTTGACCTACCCTGTATACCTTTCAACTTTTAATAAAAGTAACTACTGCTAAAACAGTTTGAGACCATGCACCAACTTTTATAAAGAATAACATTTTCTGACAAATTGCAAATAAAAAAGTTTCCCATTTGTTATATACTTAATGGACCACACTGTATAATACATAATATATTGTTCACTATAGAAAGAGGTGAATTAATTGAATACGCCTGATTTTCTTCAGTTTTTTTCCGGAGTTTAATCTTTGTTATTTTTTATTTTTTTCGCATGTACCCTTTCGTATTTTTTTCTGTATTTTTCCTTATCTCTTTTAAGCCTTTTGATTTGCTTCTTGGCATTATTTAGTTCAGCACGTAGTTTTCTAAGTTCTTTTTTAGAATATTCACTGTTATGCCTTGGATTTTGTAGAAACATAGCAACAGGAGTGTTAAAACCGGAAGGAGTATTTGTGGATATTTTTAAATTATCTAAAAAGTTATCTGGAGATTCGACTGGTCTAAAAGTTTTAACGCTCTTTGGAGTTTCGTCATTATTGGAAGTTCTGTTTCTTAGAGTTTTTGGGGATATTTCTGGAAACTTACATGTTTCTGGCATTTCAACAATTAAGTTATCGTCTGGAAAAATACGTTAGCAAAATTGTCTTCTACGTTTTCGTTTTCTTGATCTGAATCGGGTGGTGTTTGATTTACAACTTCTTGAAGAACTTTTTTCTTGTTTCTATAATTTTTTTGGTAATTTCTCCATTTTTTCCCTTTGAATTTTCTGATCCTTTTTTTTCATTTGCTTTATATTGGGTATCTTACCAAGTTCTTTAGCCTTTCTTTTCTTTCTCGGTCCTTTAGTTTAACTAACTCTTTTTTTTCAGTACTCCATTTTTGTCTACATTTTCTCATTTTTTGTTTTGCACTTCTTTCCGAGTGTTTAATTTTAATTAAAGGTACATTTTTTGAATTGTTTCATTCTTGTCCCGCATTAGGATTAGTTGGTTTTTTGTTCATCTCCTCATAATCTTATTACTTGAAAGTTCTGTCTTCTGCAGTTTTTTTAAATAATTTTCATTTTCATTCTTGTTTTTCAAAATAGTTGATAGCACTTTCTTGTTGTCTATTTATTTGCCCAAAAATTCTTTTTTACAAAAAATGTTACAATCTAACAAGGTACTTTTCGTCTTTGTATTACTTTCGCTGATAGAATTAGCTATTTGTGATATCTCTTGATAAACTTCCATTTTCAGAACGTGGCTAAGTTGATCTGTTAAAGGAGTAAGTAAAATGAACAAAATAGTTATTTTTCTAATAAGTGCACTTAAAGCTTATCCGAACTCCGCTTCGCGTCGTTCGTCTAACTGCTTTGGCGTGCGGAAAAGTCACTTTGCGGAAGTATTAGGAACACTACTTTTTCTACTTGCGAATACTTTTTCTACGAGCGTTTTATTAAAGAATATGATTATTAAAAATATACGAATATTTCAGTAAAAATTAAAAATCCAAAATAATTCCAACCGCCTAACCGCTTTATATCTATGAGTCCTTTTCCGGAATTTGCAAGTAACGTTGTAGAAGATCGCCGAAAGCTGTGGCCGGTATATAGCTCTGGATTCGGCAATTTTAAAAATGCTGCTATCTCAGAAGGCATCTTCCCAAATGTATTGATCCCAACGCATTGTTGTGTGCAAATTCTCCTTTTGAAATATACGAAAAAACCGTTGATGTGTTGTCGGTAGCCTTAATGCTGTATACTTCCGATATAAGAACAAATACTTTCCGTCGTTGATCTCTTCAGGCAGGACGAAAGTAAGTGAGGTATAGTTTTTTGCGTCTGGAATCTTCACATGTTTTCATTTTTGCGAGTTCTTCTCGTCTGCAGGCGCAGCAAGTCCGAAAATGGTCGCAATTTTTATCAAAAGATATATTTCATCAGGTGCTTCATTAATAAATGTAGATATTTCTTCTTTTGAAAAAATCCTTGACTTTTTTGGCCGAAAGCCTACATTTTGTTTCTTAATAAATGCTGCTAACTTATAAAACTTGCCGATATCTACATTTTTCTTGATCTTTAAAACACTTTTCAGCATGGAGTATTTCGACCATAAAGTATTTGGACTAAATTCCTTGCTTAATTTGAGAAAATAGGCTAAAAGTACATCCTCTTTTAAAGTTCTAACGCCTTCTTCTTCACACCATGTTTCAAATGAATTATACTCTTTCTCGTACTTTTCTTTTGATTTTGCCGGCAGGAGCTCTAAGTTGGCCAAACTTGCGGGTTTTAAAACATCGTCTGGAAATTCTTCCTCCATTCTTAGAAACTTATTTTAAACTTTTTACCGAATTTTCTGATGCTTACGTGACATTAGAAAATGTTTGTACTTGGTTGCTGCAGCAACAAGAAAAATTCTTTGATTTTTTATTGTTTAGCATGGTGTATATGAAATACATGATGCATGGAAAAATATTAAAATGATAATAAAAAAGTGATATGGGATATTTACTAAGCGCCAAATGTATCTAAAATTAAATAAAGCACAATAAAAGAATAGTAGAACCCTTTTTTAAATATTATTTCATCCAGAAGTTATTAATACATTAAAAAATCGACAATAAATACTGCAAATATGCAGAACGAAAATGCGTGCGCAAAGTTAAACTTTGCGCACTCATTTCTGTGCGCAAAGTAAGTACTTTGCGCACGGAAGTAGAAAAAGTATTCTAAAATAGTCGAGTAAATTTAACCTACCTGGTTATTCTAACAACAAACTTGGCCCCTTGACAGGAATTAATACTGGTCTATCGGTCTATTTGGTGTATTATTCTTATGTAGTCCCAAGAGCTTGTATGACAATCAGAAATTGGCCTGTAACATTTTCTGATTAGCATATTTACACGGAAGAAATTCGTTACTCTTGTTAGGGATCATTTAATGGTACAGAATGTTTCTATCTTTAAATTTTTAATGTTGTTCTGTCATATTTCCTAGTTAAAATCTTAACCCAATTGATGGAGTAAATTTTACTCTATGAGCACAAGTAATTAGCAAACGGGCTGATTTTTTTTTATAAGTAGTTTAGAGTATACTAATTAATATTAAAAAAAGTTCATATATTAATCGATTTCCTAAAGTCCAAAAAAATTTCTTTTTTTTTTTTTCAAAATTCTTAAATATTTCGGTCTGCGATTGAGATAGAAAAAAATTAAAAATACCATCTTGTAGGAGAAGTTTTCTTCTATGAAAAATATATGATTGATTTTTTTTCTTAGAGTTATAGTTTGTCCGCAAAAAAATCGGTAAGCCATTAAGCCATCTTGCGCTAACAAACAAGCAATAAAATTAACGCTTTAAATTTAAAATCATAACATTCCACTCGATTACCTATTACATTATTAATATATAAATACTTTACTCTAAGGAATTGTAAGTAAAATATTGAAAAAATCCGAAATTTTGACAATTTTTTTCTATTTTCTTAACTGGGCCTTTTCTTACCAGTCCACTACATTCTATTCTTTGATTATTCATCTGTTTAGTATAGCAGTATCAAAATTTATCTTTAACTATGCTAAGAGAAAAATATTAGAACATAAAAAGTGCCATTTTCTTGTTATACACAAAAAATTATTATAATTAAAAAAAATTCCGTACTAAATAAATTTATGTTTACAGATTCTTAATTATACTAGTTTACCTACATTTAAAAAAATAATTTACCAGAATAAGTGGATTTTTCATAATTTTTCACAGACCAATATATTTATATCGCTATAATCTTCAGATTCTAAAAAAATTCAAAATCACGACGAGCTGTATATTATAACGAGACAAAATTATTGAATGAAATTTTTTTTTGGAATCGTAATGATGTTTGAAAAAAAAATTATCTAAACGCTCACTTTTGTATTCTACTTCATATACAGTGTGTCCGCTTAAGTTCTGCACAAATGGGATTTTTTTTTATTATTAATTTCTCAGAAAATTTTATGCTTTATAAAAAGTTCTGCATGGTCCAAAACCTAAAATGTAACTGTCAGATATTAAATTTTTGCAGACGTATACGAGGTTTGTCAAAAAATATGATTTTTGCCCAAGAGTAAACTACCTTTATTTTTAACAATATCGAAAATTGTTATTAAAAAAGTTGATCAGAACCAAAAATCACGTTTAAATATGCAATTATGCCCATTTACGATGAAAAATTAGGGTGTGTCCGCTTAAGTTCTGTACATATGGGAAACTTTTTTAATATTAATGTAACGAAAAAAAGTTACTCTTTATAAAAAGTTCTGCTTACTGAACAAATAATGTTGGACTATTCAAACTTAAGATAGTATGTACAGGATGATCAAAAATTAAAAAAATACAAAATTGACCTAGAAGAAAAGTACTCTTAACTTTAATTTTAGAGCAAAATGGAATAAGAAAATGTTGATTGGCATTAAAAATTATATCTGTTTCTACTCTTATTAGACTATTATCGAAAATAAACTTAAAAATTTAAATATTAATTTTATTATATTGCCACCATCTCGCACCTGAATTTAAATTTTAACTGTCAGCTATGTTATTTGTCTAAAACATCAGTTTGAATATTTACTTAGATAAATATGCCGTTGAAATTGAGTATGCAAGATAAAATTGAAATAATTTTAATTGTTGGTGACAATTACAAAACGTATCGGGAAACTGCCGAAATTTTTAACTACCGACATCCTGATAAAATTATTTGTTTCAGAACAGTAGGGAACATAGTAACTAAATTCAAGACCTTTGGAAGTGTCGAAAATATCTACAAGAAGAAACGTAGACCAAGGGTTGCAAATAATGAAACTGTGAACCAAGTAATGTTGTCTGTAGTAGAAGATCCTAAAAAATCATTGCGAAAAAGGTCAGCGACATTACCAAATGATGTAGGGAAAACTACGATTTCAAAAATATTAAAAGAAAATAAATTTCGGCCATACAAACCAAAATTTATTCATAGTTTGAAGCCAGGTGATTTTGAACGACGCTTAGAATTTTGTTTTTTAATACAAGGAGAGTTAGAAGATAACCCTTTTATGACAAGAGATATAATTTTACCGACGAAGCAACCTTTACCTCGAATGGGACTGTAAGTTCACAAAATTGTCGGTGGTGGAGTGACCTTAATCCAAATTTCACTATACAGACACGTGATCAGTACTCATTTAAAACAAATGTGTGGTGCGGAATTTACAAAAATAGAATATTAGGACCTTTTTTTTCGACAAAATTTAAATGGTGAACGTTACTTGCATCTTTTAAATAATAATTTGTTTAATTTTATTCATGGACTTCACATAGCCGATAGACTACGGATATGGTACCAACAAGATGGTGCACCATGCCACAGTACAAGGGATGTGAGACAATACTTAAATACCCTTTTAATGGAAAAGTTATCGACAGATATTCTGATCTTTTTGGCCCGCTAGGTCTCCTGACTTGAGCCCTCTCGATTATTTCTTGTGGGGCTACTTAAAACAGAATGTATACAAACAAAGGCCATATCAAAATTTGGATCATTTAGAGAGGGTAATAAGAGAGACAATTACAATTATAACTCCTGCCATGATTAGAAATGTTTTAAGATAATTTTCTGCAAGAACGGCTAAATGTATCGAAATGGAGGATATGTTGAGGCAAATGTACAGTGAGGGAAAGTTAATAAAAAAAAATTTAAATTAATAATTTAATGTTTATTATTATTAAAAATTATATTTTTGAAAAGTCAAATTTATTTTTAATAATAGTCTACTAAGAGTAGAAACAGATATAATTTTTAATGCCAATCAACATTTTCTTATTCCATTTTGCTCTAAAATTAAAATTAAGAGTACTTTTCTTCTAGGTCAATTTTGTATTTTTTTAATTTTTGATCATCCTGTACATACTATCTTAAGTTTGAATAGTCCAATATTATTTGTTCAGTAAGCAGAACTTTTTATAAAGAGTAACTTTTTTCGTTACATTAATATTAAAAAAGTTTCCCATATGTACAGAACTTAAGCGACACACCTAATTTTTCATCGTAAATGGGCATAATTGCATATTTATACGTGATTTTGGTTCTGATCAACTTTTTAATAACAATTTTCGATATTGTTAAAAATAAAGGTAGTTTACTCTTGGGCAAAAATCATATTTTTTGACAAACCTCGTATACGTCTGCAAAAATTTAATATCTGACAGTTACATTTTAGGTTTTGACATGCAGAACTTTATAAAGAATAAAATTTCTAAAATAATAATAAAATTCCATTTGAGAACTGACCTGTAATATATATATATATATATATATATATATATATATATATATATATATATATATATATATATATATATATATATATATATATATATATATATATATATATATATATATATATATATATATATATATATATAAAAACGGAAAATAAATCATACCATTAGAAAGCTGAGAGTTCAACTTTTGAATAGTGTATTTCAAACTCCAATTCAACATCTCGTAAGTTCGTGTCAGATTATAATGTAATACATGCTACTCTAAAAAATAGCTCCGCACGCTCCTGATCGGGCGTCCCGTGCGTAGTATGCACAAGTTATTAAATGAATTTTTTGCGGACAAACTATGACTCTGACAAAAAAAAGTGCAGTATACCTTTTTGCCAGAAAAAAACTTTCTCTACAAGATGATGTTTTTTATTTTCCATTATATTTATCCCATCCCAAAATATTCTGGGATTTTGAAGAAAAAAAAAATTTTCGAAATTTTTTTTGACTAGGAAATCGATTGACCCATGAACTTTTTCTCATATCAACCAATATACTCCTAATTAATTATAAAAAAAATCAGCCAGTTCGCTCATTACTTGTTCCTGTGGCCTCCACCATCTGGGGTATCTAAAGTTCTTCATTTGAAGGGCCAGCCTCTTGCTGCGCTGTCGTACATTTAGGTTTAAGGATATCTATAATCTTTTGATATACTGGGGGGTTAAGTCTTAAGTATTCTTCAGCCAAATTTATGGGGGTCATTCCATACTTAGTTTTTATATTGGGATCTGCGTTATGTTTTATAAGTAGCTGTACCATTTTTAAGTTACCTCCTTTAGCAGCTAAGTGCAGCAGTGTTCTGTTCAGATTTTTATCTGGAATATTTACGTCTGTTCCTTGACATACGAGGTATTTTACTACATCCAAATGTTTACCCAGGTAAGCTATGAAAGCGGGATTCGCGTCATTCTTATCCCTAGCATTAAGATCAGAACCTTTGCCAACAAGGTATTCTACTATATCTAGACTTCCTTTTATAGCGGCAGCATGCAGAGGGGTCCAACCACCCTTATTGGTTGCAAAAATATCAGCACCATTGTCAACAAGATATTTGACCACTTTTAATTTACAATTAAAAGCAGCAAAATACAACGGAGTACGATCAAAGTCTCCTTTAGTATTAATATAAGCGCCTTTCTTTATAATAGTGCCTATGTTTTGTATTGTTTCTTCCTCGGAACAACTTTTTTCTATGAGTGCTAATAACTCCTTATCTAAACTCGCCTTTGAAATTTCAGATGCAGATAACTTGAGCAATTCTAAAATTTTGATATGTTCTTGTGATCCCTCGTTTAGAGTAAGATCATCAATATTTTCCTTGGTTCTTAGTAAGCCTGCGGCTATTAAATCAAATGGAGATTCATTGCTTTTATTTTTAATGTTAATATCAGCACCGTTTCGCATAAAAACATCTAGTACTGCTAGTAAAGCTGATATATTAACTTTTCTACGTAATCGACCTCTACTGAATCTGATAAAATGTAATGGAGTATTACCGTCTGCATCAACAACATTAACGCTAACACCTCTCCTTATAATTTCTCCTAACACATTAGAAAATTCGGAATCATTATAATCTTCTCTAAACCAATAGTCGCTTGAGGCAATTAAATGTAAGATACTGCAATCTTTAAAGTGGTCAGCTGTATTCTTAAATGTTACTTTATTATGAACATTGGCCCCTTTTTCTATAAAATATTGAATTAAATGTATGTGTCCGTTTCTTGCAGCTATAAGTAAAGGAGTAAAGCCATCACTTGCGACAACATCAAATTCTACTCTTTTGTCTTCCACAAAGAACTTTATTAGTTCCATATTACTAGCCAAAGAAGCATAATGAAGAGGAGTTGAGTTTAAAGGAGATTTAGCATTAACATCAGCACCTGCATCTACTAAAACCTTAGTACATTCTAAACTACACAACGCAGTCAACTGCAAAGCATATACATATTTTCCAGCACTATTTTTAACATCTGTTATAGCATCAAACATATCACTACCATTTGCTCCTTTTTTGAGAAGCAAGTCAGCTGCACCCCACATACGGCCTTTATCAGCATAACTCAAAGCAGTCCATTTAAAAATATTATCGGTAACATCAAGGGCCGCAAACTGATTAAGCAAAATGTCAATAATATCTGAATAACCATATGCACAAGCTAAATGAAGTGCTGTCCTTCCTGCTTTGTCGCGGCTATTGATAATATCATTTGCTTTTTTCTGATCTGATAATAAATTTTCCACACTTTTTCTGTCATTATTTAAGACAGCAATATGAAGTTCTTTATTTTTCGCTAAAACACTATTAAAAAAATCTTGCATTAGGTTTCCATTTCTAGAGAAAGTTAACGCACATAAAATTTCTTTTATTTCTTCTTTATCGCTACTAATTTTATCAGCGAACCAATGTGCGGCAAAATATTCAGCAAAAGTACGGTGAACAAAGCTTGGTATACCATTAATAACCTTATTAATAATTCCAGTTTTTTCTTCTCCCCTCAGCAGATCCTCTTTAAGATTTTTTAGTTCTTCCATTTCGTTCTCAGAAAGAATCTTATTTAAAGTTTTCTCAGCAAATATTACACTTAAAGCTAATAGTTTATGTTGCAGTATAAAATTTTGATACAGGATTTTATAATCTCGTTTTACACTTGATTTTGTTAGGTCATCTTTTCTTTTTTCTTTAGAATAAATTAAAAACTTTTGGTCAATAAAACGCTGATATAAGTCAACTAAAGAAAGTATTATTGGTAAATTTGGTTCATTTTGGTTGCTGTTAAGAAATTCTTTAATTTCTTCCTCTAAAGCTTCAGCTAGTAACCTTGTCTGCAATGGAACACCAGTAAATTCCGTTTCTTTATTGTCAATTGATTTAGAAAAAAAATCAATCAATTTTTCAGCATATAAATCCAACCGCCTTTCATCGATACTTTCTAAATCCAAGATTTTAGTCCAAATTCCTTTTAAAATTGAAATCTTACTACTTCGAGATATTGGCTTTAAATCATATGATAATACATTCAGTTCCTTTTCCAACTCACTTTTTAGATGTGGTCTTGTAGTTATCCATAGCTTACTTACATTCGTTTTTTCTAAAATATTTAACAATTTGACAACCACTTCCATGTAGTCAGGACTTACTTCATCGAATCCGTCGAAGACCAAGGCGATTTTACCTTTGCAGTTAATCATGTTCTTAAAAAGTTCGTTTTCGAAAGGGGTTTCAAATTTAATTATATTTAATAAAAAGTCAATGGCTTCAGTTTCATTACTAAAGTTTGCTATATTTAGTTTTTCTGTATGGTCATTAAGGTTTATTCTTACAATCCATAAAGAAGGATTCATTGTTTCTTGCAATAGTTTAGTCAGTAACGTAGATTTTCCCATGCCGGGTTTTGCACTGATAATTGTTACCTTATCAGTAATATCAGTAATTTTGTTTATGTCGTACTCTTTATGAGTATTTGTGTCTATGAACTCAAGTAAATTTGATAAAGCTCCCCGAGTTTGTTGCCATACAAGCCCATCATCCTCTTCTTTAAGCCAGTGTATATTACGTTCGCTGTATTTTTTACATACCACCTCAAATTCGCTTTTTTTATTGGAAATTAAGACTAAATCTTGATCTTGTTGAGCAGCTGACTCAGCAACTTGAGTATTACGTATAAAAGTAAATTTATATATTTCGGACTCAATATCTTCTGCAATATTTATTTGACGATTAAATTTTCGATCAATATAATAGTACCCAACATCCTCCAAGCCTAAGAGTTCTTTACCTATTACTATGTTTTTATTACTAATTAGTCTGGACAACACCCCTCCATCAATTAAATATCTTGATTTATCATCTATCACTGTACCTAAATTTACTTTTTGGCCTTGAAAGGTAACATCTTTTTCTTTTAAAAGTATTTCTTGAGAATCAGGTGTCAAATATATAAAACTATTTTGAAAATCTTCTATTTCTTCATACATACGATTATGGGAAAAAATATTTTTGAATTGAGTAGATAAAGGGATTCCTTTTTCGGTAATGAGAACGATCTTTTTCTTATGTTGAAGCCGTAGAATTTCAGATATTTTTTGATATAATTCCTGTGTATCTGCATGCACTGAATCACATTCGACAACCAGTAAACTTCTTTCCATATTTGAACTAAAAGCTTTAATCACCCGATCTGATATAAGTAACAAAGAACTGAGACGAATAAAAATATGGCTGTCATCTTTTCGGTAATCAGACATATTTTTCAGTGTTTGAAATACTTTAATTGAACTTAATATAGTTGGTATACTTATCACGTTTAGGACTTGCTTTTTACTAGAAGATAAAAACTGCCGCAATTCTGTCAGTTCTTCACTAAAAGTAACGCCATAACCTTCGATTTTAGCGTGGTATTCTCGAGTTGGTCCAATTAGTGTTAATACACAAATTTTTTGCATTGCTTCTTTAAAAAATGCTTTACCTTCTTCGCAAGTAAGAAAGCGTCCTCTTTTTTCCTTCATCCAATCCAGGGTATATTTCTGGAAATAACTTGCTACCAGCTCGCTATCTATTAAATTAATATCCTTATCTTCGCTCATCTCAGTTTCAATTATTAGGCCTAATGTAACTTCGTCGGGTTGATTAACAGCCAAAATCAATTTATCTAAAAACTCATTTATTTCTTTAATAGTTATTTGATCACTTGGTAAAACGTGGTTAAAATGTGATCTATCTTTTTCATATTTTTTGTAGTCCTCTTCTGTACAAGTTTGTAAATCATTAATAAGAAATTGATATTGGTCCAGCTCCTTAAAATTTATTTGTTTGTTATGTAATTCTGTTCGTAATTTATCCTTAAAATTTTTTATGTTTTTGGACAATATATCGTTATTTAAAAACCCTGATCTAAATTGTATTTTATTATCTTTCATTATTAATACATGTCCTGCTAATTTGTCGATATTATTCTTAACTACATCAGATCGCCTTTCAATTTTACCTTTTTTGTTTTTAAATTTTAATATTAATTCAGAAAATTTTGCAGCAAAATCATCAGAAATAATGGGATCTGTTTCTAGTTTAAACACCTTTCCAAATGTAGCAGATATGTTAAGGCTCTTTGTTGTGAGTTCTTTTCTAAAATTTATTTCTGACAATTGACTTTCTTTTAATAAAACATCTCTAAATCTTTTTGCTTGTTCGGATAAATTTAAACTGCAATCTATAAAATCTTTTTTAAATCTTTTACTACTAACATCGATAACCTCTTCAGCTAATGCTCCATGATATTTTTTAAACAGTTCGTAGTTTAAATTTATATTACTGTTGGTGTCCTTATTTTCCGTATAAAAAATATGCTCAGCTAACTTCTTTGCTAATCTATGTAAGTCTGAAGTCTCTTTAAATATAGAAATAAGCCGAGCCTTAATGGGAAAATCGCTTTTTTTAAATTTTAGACATTTGCATTCTCTTTGTATATACTTTGTATCTAAAATATTATCTTCACGTTCTAATGGTTCAAAATTGTCTTGTAAACTTTCATCCAGATTAATATTAGTACAAATAATAACATCTCTTATTTCATTATTCCCACCTTGAAGGTGCAAATTTTGTTTGGTTTTTCGATAAGAAATAAAGTATTTTTGTAGGCTATATTCGTCGTCTTTTTCGGTAAGTAGATCATGAAGAGTAATTTTTTTAGATTCATCTTGTTTATGTTTTGCTTGTAAAAGAATATATATTTTCCCATCTTTTGATTCGTTGTCATATTCAAAAACCAAATCATCAAGTTTTTCAGCAAAGTCTATTTCTGTGGCTAAACGAAAATAATATCCCTGGTTTATTCCCCGTTTTAAAAATAACATTAGCAGCTTAAGTTGATAAATATCACCATGCATGGTACTTTTTAGGCCTGACCCAGGATACTCTTCAGAAGACCTTTGCCTTTTTGTTCGACTAACTTCTAATTTGTCCTCCCACTCTCTTTTTATTCTTTGGGCATCTTGCTTTAACCTCTTTGCATCACCAACATCTAAATCTCTACTAGCAGAATTATCTCTAGTCCTTTTAAGTTGGAGTTGTGACTCCGCAGATAAATAACCTTTTAGTCCACCCAATAAATGAAATGTTTTGCGATCCTCAAGTAAAGTTTTATGTAATTCCTCTTTTAAAGTATCTAGACTTTTTACTTGCTGGGTTGGGATTTTTGTCCCAATTTAATTAATTCCTCTATTTTAATACGAATGTGTTCTATTCCACCTGGAATTTTACCATCCAGTTGAGCTATTCCAGTACCTAAATTAGGTTCTTTGTTCCCATCGCAAGGAATTACAACAAATCCACCATTTTTTACCCAAGTTTCAATAGGTTTAAATTCTCTGTCGATAAGGGCTTTAAACTCGTTTATATTTGGTGTGTATCCCGCAAAGGTGGTAGTTATACCTATTGCATTTCCATGGATACCCCCATCTTTAGGCAGCCTATCATATGGTAATTTTCCAACATCTGTGGGTCTCGTAACCAAAGCTTGTCCTCCGCCACCCGGATTACTGTGATCTGTTCTATATTTGGCCTGATAATTATCACCAAAAAGAAATAAAATATTAGGACACGACTGGATGTGATTTTCAGTAAAAAAACTGGACCATTTTACAACGCGATTTTTGTTTTTTGGATATTGGATATGATTTTGAGTATCTGTACTGGATCCAGGGATTCCGGCAAATGTTGGTTGCCTATTTGTGGACTCGTCGTGGTCCATAATGTCTGTTATAGAGGAATCATCTAATATTTGCTTAGATTTTTTATTAATAGAAGTTGGTTGAGGTCTTTTTTGTTTGATATTGTCAACTTTCTATAAGTCCACACAAATATATATGCCCTTTAGAAAGACTGGTTGACCTATGAAAAAAAAAACACGTGTGTAAGTAAGATACAACCGACATATAAATATTTTCTTATAACTCACAATATTGGTTTTTCTAATTTTAAATTAAGAGATTTTTATTTATACTGAACTGAGATTACAGACATGAGCAAATTTAAACTATAAATAAGCGGCTATCCCGACACATTCAGAATAAAATAATATAAAGATTTAATATATAAAAAATATATATAATATATATATATATATATATATATATATATATATATATATATATATATATATATATATATATATATATATATATATATATATATATATATATATATAATATATATATATATAAATATTTTCTTATAACTCACAATATTGGTTTTTCTAGTTTTAAATTAAAAAGATTTTTATTTAAACTTAACTGAGATTACAAACATGATCACATTTAAACTATAAATAACCAGCTATCTAGACACATTCAGAATAAAAATATTGATAAAAAATAACTTGGTGTCATCTAAATTTATAAAATAATTTAAGACTTTAATGGTAAAGATTTAATATATATATATATATATATATATATATATATATATATATATATATATATATATATATATATATATATATATATATATATATATATATATATATATATTTTGTTTTAGGGATCTTGGAAACCACGATAGATACAACATCGGTTAAATGGGAAAAGTTTTGGACAATTATGTAAGTAAGCTTATCCCGTTTACTACATGGTTTTATCTATTCAGGTTTTTGAGAAATTTTGAAAAAACCTGAAACATGCATTTTCGAAAATCGGCCATATTTTTTTCATAAGTGAAAATTTTTCAAATCTATAAAAACTTCTTTTAAGCAACTTTTTTTGTAGAATATGACCGAGTAGTCAATTTTTATTTTCTACGTTTCGGGTTTTTAGAATCATGTTCTTTCATCATCAACTTTATTTTTTCATATGGACGCCATATTGGATTTTTGTGCAGCCAAATAGTGCTTTTTATTCTGATTTCAACAATGTATAACATGTTATAATTTAAGAGTTTATTACCTTATTTATTTCAAAAAAATAAATATTTTCTCAGTTGGCCTTCATTCCGGCGAACGCCCTTTTTTGTAAACAATAAAATATTAGTAATTGGCAAAATAGATAAGCTAAATAGACATTTTACAGAAATGGGTTTCGTGAACATAGCTATAACGTTAACATCGTGTTACAACAAAACTACACGTAACAAGTTAATTGAAACAAGTGAAAACAAACACAATGAAAAGTGGCTAAACTAAGATTACCACTAAAATGAAGATGTAAAATAACGACTTAAAATTCAAAATGTTGTCCATTTCTCTCAACATATTAACGATATTTTTTTTAAATGGTCCTAACTTCCCTATCAATGGTTGACTTAGTGTCAGGTTTGAATTTAGCGGCACAAGCCGCGCATTTATATTCATGTAGTTTCTGTCCTTGTTGCGGAAGTTGAACTGTGTGGTGCACATGCACAGAAGTTCAGTTGTTGCTGAACCCTTGACGAGATAGTGAGAAAATGTGATTAGTAATAAAATTGTAAAAGTGACCATTACTGTCCTCATAATTATGATATGTGATTGACCAAAGAATACAATAAAACAATAGTAGAAATAAATAGTTGTTTATTATATATATAAACATAACAATTGGCGACGAGACTGGAGCTAGGAGCAAAAAGAATCCTGGTAAGAATCCACGAGGGCACCGTGAAAAAAAAATGGCCGGGCCAAGTGGCATTGTTGGAAGAGTGGAAGAATTCCGCCCAAATGAGGATGACTGGGTCATTTATGAAGAAAGACTGGAGCAATATTTCATAGCCAACAGCATTACAGACGATAAACTGAAAGCAGCAACTTTATTAAGTCTCATAGGCGATGAAACCTACAAGCTTCTAAGGGATTTAAGTTTTCCAAAATATCCAAAAGAAAAGAAATTCAATGAAATAACAGAGTTATTAAGGAAGCAGTATTGCCCACAAGTATCAGTGTTCCGAGAAAGAAGGAAATTTTATGAAGCCGTACAAGGAGAAATGGAGCCAATCCGAGAGTGGTATGTCCGATTGAGAAAATGGCGATAAACTGTAAATTCGGTGAACAACTGTGTGAAATTTTAAAAAACAGATTTGTGTCCGGATTAAAGAAGGGGAAGATTCTGGATAGACTCTGGGAAGAAAGTGAAAGTTCGGAATTGCAAGTGATCGTAGACATTGCCCTGAAAAAGGAATCCGCCATGACATCCGATTCATCCGAAGCAAGCATAAATTACATAGGAAAAAGAAGCAGAAATTTTGGCAACATGGCTGGGAGGCGTTTCCATCATTCGCATCAGCTGCGTGAGCACCAGCCACCATTAGCACGTCACGCTTCCGGGTATGACAGGCGCGCCACCGGCGTGCGCCATCAGCTGACATCCAAGGAGCAATGGCCGACTGTGACAGTTCGACAACAGGCAGCAGGAAAAAATGAGGAATTTGGTAAAAGACAAATTTCGTGTAAAATATGTGGCAAAAATCACTCGAATCCTTGTAAGTACGCTAATTATAGATGTAATAGATGTAAAAAAATAGGACATTTGGAAAATGTATGCATAAATAATAACATAAAACCACATAACCTTATAGAAATACAAAATGAAAATAGCGGCGATTTGTTTGTTTATGATGATAAGGATATTTTTATTATAAATAAAGACACTGATAGGTCTAGTAAGGATTTTAAATTAAGTGTTTTAATAGAAAATAAGCCCTTAGAAATGATTGTAGACTCTGGTGCAGCAATATCCACTTTAAACTTAGAAATTTTTAATAAATATTTTAAAAATTGTAAATTGTTTACTGATAATGTAGTTGTAAAAGGGTTTAATGGTCAATGTTTAAGACCGAAAGGTTTTTTTTATGGTATGGTTACCTATAAAAATGTAAATAAAATGATAAAATTGTATGTTTTGATAAGGACAGACCTAATCTTTTAGGAAAAGATTTTTTAAGTGTTTTTAATTTTAAATTAAGTATGGTAGATATAAATAAAATTGACAAATTAGAAAACGATTTAATTGACAAATTTCCTGAAGCATTTTCAGAAAAATTGGGTGTTTACAGATTTGAAAAAGATTAAATTACCTTTGAGAGATAATGTTGAACCGATATTTTGTAGACCTAGACCTGTGCCTTTTGCATACCAGATACCGATAGAAAGGAGTTGGAGAAGTTAACAGAACAAGGAGTTATACAACCAGTGATGTCAGTGCATGGGGAACCCCGATAGTCCCAGTGGTAAAACCAGATGGAGGAATAAGGATATGCGGAGATTATAAATCGACAATAAATAAGTATTTTGAAAATGTGCGATTTCCACTTCCTAGAATTGAAGAGGTGTTACAGAAGTTAAATGGAGGTAAAATTTTTAGTAAATTAGACATGAGTAAGGCTTATGCGCAGTTTGAACTGCACGAGCAAGCGCAGGAATTGACATCTTGGTCAACCCATAAGGGCATTTTTAAAATGTTGAGAATGCCTTATGGCATTTCTCCGGCAAGCGCAATATTTCAACAGAAACTTGAAATGCTTTTGCAGGGTTTACCAGGGGTGTGCAATTATTTGGATGATATTTTAATAATGGGTGCGGACATGCTAGATCATATTAATAACGTAGAAAGAGTATTAGAAAAATTACAAGAAGCAGGTTTAACGTTGAATAAAGACAAATGTGAATTTTTTAAAAGTGAATTGGAGTTTTTAGGGCATAAAATTTCGGCTGAGGGAATCACAAAAACGGAAACAAAAATTAAAGCAATATTAAATGCACCAATTCCAACATCAGTCACCCAAGTAAGATCGTTTTGTGGTTTAGTAAATTATTATAGTAAATTTGTACCTCGATTAGCAGAAATTTTGTGTCCCATTTATAAATTATTGCAAAAAGGTTGTAAATTTGATTGGAATAAGGAATGTCAGGAGGCTTTTTTTAAGATTAAAAGATCCATAGCAGATAATATGACTTTAACTCATTTTGATCCCAATAAAACTTCAATTTTAGTAACCGATGCCTCAACAGATGGATTATCCGCTATTTTACTGCAAAAGGAAGGTAACTTAGAAAAACCAGTAGCATGTATGTCTCGTACACTTATGCCAAATGAGAAGTCTTACGCAGTGGTAGATTTGGAGTCAGCAGCAGTGGTTTTCGGGCTCAAAAGATTCAGCCAATATCTGCAGGGACGTAAGTTTATCTTACAGTGATCATAAGCCGTTGTTGGGATTATATGGAGAAAATAAAGGAATACCACAAAGACATAGGGACAGGCTGCAGAGGTGGGCCTTGTTTATGTCAGCGTTTGACTATAAGATGGAATTTATTAGTGGTAAGCTTAATTATTTTGCAGATTATTTGTCTAGAGCACCGTTAAAGGCTACCACCTTGTTAAACGATGATATAACATACCTCAATTTTGTAGAAAAGGCAACAGACTGGCCAGTTGATAATAAAAGAATAGCTTTAGAGACTAAAAAGAGTAAAAATTTGCAAATTTTTTTTTAATTATATTAAAGACGAAAATTGGCCAGATAAAAACAGCATTAAAAAGGAGTTATTGCCTTATTTTTTTCGTAAAGATGAGCTTATCATCATGGAAGATAATATTTGGTGGGGCAAAAGGATAGTTATTCCCGAATTCTAAAAGAAGAAATGTTAACTGAGTTACATTCCGCTCATCTGGGGATAGTTAAAACAAAAGCGACAGCTCGTTCATATTTATGGTGGCCTAATATAGACAAGGACATCGAATCTAAAGTAAAAAGTTGCATTGGATGTGCCAAAGTACTGCCAGACCCACCAAAAACAGAACTGACACCATGGCCATTAGCTAAAAGACCATGGGAAAGAATTTATATAGATTTTCTAGGACCGAAGTTTAATAATTACTTTCTTTTGGTGACAGATGCCTATTCAAAGTGGGTTGACGTATTTATAGTAAAAACCATGACATCGACAGAAACAGAAACTAAACTGAGGAAACTGTTTGCAGATTTTGGTTTGCCAGAGGAGATAGTATCAGACAACGGCAGAGCTTTTGTGTCAGAGCAGATGCAAAACTTCTTCAAGAAGAATGGTATACGTCACACCACAACACCACCGTTTAACCCTTCATCAAATGGTGCAGCTGAGAGAAATGTTCAAACGTTCAAAAAGAAATTAGAAGCAGCACTATATGATCCAAAAACAAGAGCATCCAATTTAGATACACTAATCTCAAGGTTTTTGTTGCATTATAGGAACGCAGAACATAGCACAACTGGGGAAAGTCCAGCCTACAGAATGTTCGGAAGAAGGTTAAGGACTAGACTGGATTTGTGTATAGAAATGAAAGACGAAAGTAACAAAAAAAAACTGCGACAAGACCAGCAACAAGCTAATTCAAGAAGAAAACGAGAATTCGGAAAAGGAACAACAATTTGGGTAAGAGATTACAGAAAAGTAAATAGGAAGGAATGGCTAGAAACTGTAGTAGTCGAGAGAACTGGTAGGTCAGTATACCTTTGTAAAATTAAGGATGGAAGGATATGGAAAAGACACACAAACCAAATAAGAGAAAGACACTGCAGAAGGGAGTGGGAAGACCAACAGTCACACTCCAAAACAATAGAAAAACAAACTCACACCGAGATACAAAAAAAAACATCAGGGGTAGAACAAGAAAAATGTGCTTCTGATAATGAGGGGGAACAGGTCGAACAATCAAATTCTAAAATTGCTTTACATGTAATAGAGGGGCAAAATGTAAATGTCCAAACTTGTAATATATCTAATCAGGAAAATTTGTCAGGTTTTAATAATAATAATTTTACAGAAAATATGTCAAACAATAGACTTACAAATGTTATTAGTCCTAGTGTTTCTTGTACTGGTATGAATGATAAAGATAGTGATAGAAATGTAACTGTAATAGAGCAAACTTCAGCCACAAGAACAGAAAGAATAAAAAGGACACCCTTGAGGTTTAAAGACTACAAAATATTTTAAGGGTGGAGGTGTCAGGTTTGAATTTAGCGGCACAAGCCGCGCATTTATATTCATGTAGTTTCTGTCCTTGTTGCGGAAGTTGAACTGTGTGGTGCACATGCACAGAAGTTCAGTTGTTGCTGAACCCTTGACGAGATAGTGAGAAAATGTGATTAGTAATAAAATTGTAAAAGTGACCATTACTGTCCTCATAATTATGATATGTGATTGACCAAAGAATACAATAAAACAATAGTAGAAATAAATAGTTGTTTATTATATATATAAACATAACACTTAGGTATGTGAAATTCTATATTAACATCCCTGGCTGAAGATGTTGGATTTTCTTTAAAATGTTGGTTAACTGCAGCATCTCGTTGTCGATTTTCTTCAATGTACTTCTTTGGTCGTGGTTTTTAAAACTTCCGAATTCAAGCAAATTTGTAACCAGTTTTCGAAAGTATGTTAGTTTAGGATGCTGCCTTTCAGAAAAATTTTCGAAATACGTTTGTGCAGCTATATTAACATTTCTTCTGCTGCCAATAACGCTAGATGACATTCGCCGTAATCAAGGCCAACTGAGAAAATATTTGTTATTTGAAATAAATGAGGTTATAAACTCCTAAACTATAACATGTTATACGTTGTTGAAATCAGAATAAAAAGCACTATTTGGCTGCGTAAAAATCCAATATGGCATCCATATGAAAAAGTAAAGTTGATGATGATTCTAAAAACCCGAAACGTAGAAAATAAAAATTGACTACTTGGTCATATTCTACAAAAAAAGTTGCCTTAAAGAAGTTTTTACAGATTTGAAAAATTTTAACGTATAAAAAAAATATGGCCGATTTTCGAAAATGCATGTTTCAGGTTTTTTCAAAATTTCTCAAAAACCTGAGTAGATAAAACCATGTAGTAAACGGGATTAGCTTACTAAAATAATTGTCTAAAATTTTTCCCATTAACCGATTTTCTATCTATCGAGGTTTCCAAGATCCCCATACATTCCCCACCAATTTGGGACACACTGTATATAAGATTTAAAATCATTGCCAAAACATAATTAATTGGCTTGCTCGGCTGGAACAGGGAGGTAAAGTATTATTTTTTACCCTTATTCAGGGGTTAAAAACTGTATTTTTTAAGAAGGTAATAAAAAAACATTTTACGAATTTTTGCTTACTAGCAACTACTACTTACTACATGTCGGGGCCCCTGTAGCCCAAGCTGCCCGAGGGTCCCGTGTCATTATTACGGCGGTAGCTACGCCCCTGACTTAATTTTTTTCTCACGCTCTGTATTCTAATAATGGGGGCATTTTGGAGCTAGGTTTATAAATAACATTTTTGCCTTATTTTTGGCCAAAAATGTTTCATTAAGGGATAGCATATGTTTTTTGTATCAACCTGTATAACATCCACGCTTGCAATCTTGCGTTTAAAACTTTGATAGACCAATTTAGCTTGAATACTAAACATAATGAGCACATGAATAATTTATCTTTTAGACGTCTAGACTCAAAAAGTATATTTTTAGATATTAAAAAGAATACCCGTTCGCAAAGTCGGTGAATATGATAAAATAATATTCTGATAACTAAAAACTTACCTACTTTATCGTTAACATTCTTTTAAAAAATAATTTTTAATTTACTTACAAAAAGAACTGCATAATATTGAGATAACAGATACAACATCTTATTATTATATATTTACAACTGCAATACTGCAATGAAACAGCAAACACTAGATATGAGTAACGGATTTTCGCGAATTTTATTGATTTTTAAAGATTAAAATTTCCAGTTGCTAAGTGGGCGTCGACTAGAGCTGTACTCAATATGTCGATATATTTAGTTTATCGATACTTTCGATATTATTAGTATACATTAATTACCTTCGAGAATATACCTGCTAGAGGAAGCCTTGCCATTAGGCCGTGCGAGAGAAAGAAGAATATCTGTAACACCTTTTTCTCTAGCTCTACGGGCTGACTGATAGGCGATAAGAGGTATATACTCCGCCGACCAATCAGCACGCAGAACAGGTTATATATCCTTCGCGCCGACCATACAGCACGCGGATCTAGAGAGAAAGGATACACACCCGTTCTTCTTTTCGTCTCGCACGCTAGTTCATACAGCAAATATGTATTATATCATTTATGACAAAACGTCATAGATGCTAATTTAAATGGAATTTGCTAGATTTTTTAACCAAAATTCTTACGAATTTATTTTTAATTTCTAATTTGTTTTTCTTTTAGGTGGCCGACGTGCCATCGAAACGCAGATAAGTTTTTTGATTTTTTGGGGACACTTGGAGTAGGTCTGAGCGCAATCAGTTTGCTATACCCCGCGACCAGCATCGAAGTGGTTCCATTCTTTAAAAAACTTTCCAGGCGAGGAAACCAACAAGAACTTATTGAAATTTATTGTTTGTATTTTATTTAATATTATAAAAATCATTTTATTTGGTTTTAACATTTTGTAGTATTAAATTAATAGAATGAAACATCGACAATTCTTGGTTATATTCCCTTTGGCGCTCGGTAGAGCTGGCAGTTTATGTATCGAGCAGGTGACGTCATTATCTGGGCACTACGAATAATTTACTGATACTGATACTGCTGTGTTTATGGAGCTGCTGCAAGGCAGTTTGCCAGCTCTCCCCGATTCAGAAACACGTTGTTGTCAACGTGAGCCTTCCCGAGCTTTGTAGGTGGAACTTCTGGATCGTCGGGCTCTGTAACCCCCAGAAATTCCGAACTTTTCCAAAACTTGAATTCTTAGCAGAAAAAATTATCGATGCAGAGCACAAGCAATGGCCGTCCGACCAAGGACATCGATATATATATATATATATATATATATATATATATATATATATATATATATATATATATATATATATATATATATATATATATATATATATATATATATTTTTATTATTATTATAATAATTATTAATTTATATTTAAAATATATAAATCGATGTTTGGCTTGATGCCATCCCTAGTTAAAGGGTAGCACGGTCCAATTATTTTTAAATGGCTTCTTTATCACTTAGGACGATCGTCTAATAATTTCAGACAGGAATGAGAGGTGGATCGATTCAATTTGTTTTTTTTTCAGCCCGCGGAGGTAATTAAATGTTAAAAAGGGGTGGTTCCAAGAGTAGGTAGGTAGGTTTAGGTAGGTTTAAAGTGAGTGGGTATAACACCCTTCCACCGCGACCGATCGGTCTATTGTGGCTCACACCATTTTATATTTCTACCAGGTCCAGGCTCCTAATAAACTGATGATCTGTTGGGAAGAGATTTTTTCACCTCCCCGCAAAAAAGGTGTCATTGCCGGGTTGCGAATCTTGGTCATACCATTGTGGACACGAACAGGTATGTGTTCTGCCGATTCATCTCCTCCATGCCCATGCGGCACTCGGGCTTCCGTAGGCCGATCTTGTGCATGTGGTATTTTAATCTGAGTGTCCCGGTAAGTCCCACTAGAGTTTTCAGGTGTACCCTTATTGCTCCAGAAATTTGACAGTACATTTTGGGTTATATATATATATATATATATATATATATATATATATATATATATATATATATATATATATATATATATATATATATATATATATATATATATATAAATATAAAAAATTTGGCCGACCAGAAACAAAAAGGTAATAAATTTCTTGGGTATCGGTCCAGGAGAGGGCTAATTAAAGGAAACACTTCTTAGTTTAACGAGCTTTCGAAAATATTTATTTCCTTCTTCAGGTCTACAATATAAAAAAAAAACAATACAATAAAAAAGCAAATTTTCAATTTTAGGTATATTACAACTAAAGCTTATTTAGAAGTTGGTAACATCAACAACAGCTAAATTTTAAATGTTAAAAAGGATATTAAAAGTTTTTAAAAAATTCATATTAATGTTTCTTAGTTCTGTGAACATTTTTAAAATATTATAATTGTTATTTGTGACTAGTACAGAATGGATGGATTTCTATACCACTTTATTCGTTTCATTTTTTTGTTTAACAGTTTTTTTAGTTTTTATTTTTTGGAATATAAATCCGGGCATATCAGGTTAAAGTTAAGATATTGTTAACTTAACGGAAGATAGATTTACTTATATGACTGAATGTTATGTAATATGAAATTGAAAAAAAAAAAAATATATATATATATATATATATATATATATATATATATATATATATATATATATATATATATAAAATATATATAAAAAAATTTTAACAAGAAAGAAATGTTAGCCTTTATGTTGTCAGATGTGTTTCTGCAACAAATATACTGAAATTTCTCTATTACCAGTTATAATCTTACATACCTATAAAATTATGCTAATTCTGGTTAGTATGTGATTATACATATTTTATATTTTTTTTATTTCTTTTTGTTTCGAACCTAGTTGCTAGTTGTAAAAGTAAAATGTTCCTCTTGGAATATAGTTATTTTATTTTTTGTATGTTACCTTTACTAACGCGATCTTCTGAATTTGGTACAGGACCCAATGGTTCGAAAACATGTAAGTAGATTTATATGCTTTTTTCTACTTTATTTTGCTATAACGCATTGGATTTGCTCTACAATTTAACTTGGAACCTCCAATTTTTTGGGAAAATATAACATTCACCGATGAAAAAGTGTTTCAGTCGTGCTACAATGGGATACTTAAGGTATACAGGCCTCAAGGAACACGATTTGATGAAAAATATACCCAAAAATACAGAAGTAATGGGCGATTTTCGATAATTGTTTGGGGGTGACTGAATGCACAAGGACTTGGTGTATGTTATTTTATCGAAGAAAAGTTTAATGCGGAGGTATATATAGATCTACTATGGTGTATGTTATTTTATCAAAGGAAAGTTTAATGCGGAGGTATATATAGATCTACTACAGAATATCATGCTTCCTTCTGTACTGGATTGATTTCCGGACGGAAATTTTCAGCAAGATAGGTATCTAGTGATGAGCGAGACCGGTCTTGGTCTTGGTCTTGCAGCAAGACCAAGACCGAGACCAAGACCAAGACCGGTTTATGCAAGACCAAGACCAAGACCAAGACCAAGACCGAGGGATGCAAGACTACACAAGACCAAGACCGACCTGCAAGACTCTTGCACTTTTGTCACTTTTTTTTAAATTATAATATTCAATTTTTATATTCAATATACAGAGGTATTTCATACAGACATGACAAAAAATGTGTCGAGAACTACCTAAAAAGGCGATTATTTTATGAGTAACAGTTTTTTTGAATAAAATAATAATTAAATCGATCACTTCGTTTTTAATAAAATTATCTAAAAACCATAACTAGTAGATTTAGTAACATGTTTTAAAAATAATAGGATTGTGACTCAATGGTCCGACAAAGCTCGATATCTCCAAAACCGTTTACGACAGAGAAATACTAAGAGTACAAAAGTTATAGAAGGTGAAAATTACTTACCTATTCCTAATGTTTTTATTTTAATTAGGTATCTAGTGATGCCACTTACTGGATCAAAAATTTCCAAAATCCAGGAAAACATTATTTTTGTGCCACACTGTAAGAAGTGGCATCATTAGATTGCTCCTTTAAACTAAGATTTAAATGTAAAAGTGATGGTTTAATAAAAAATATATTTTTCATTTTATATAGGAATACTTTTTATATAAATGGATTTTAAATTTCACTTCCGGTTTAGACGGAAAAGTGAAAACAATGCCAAAAGTATAATGATGACGTCATTTTTGTCAAAACCGAAAATAATATATAAAAAACCATCTACGTCGACATTGTACCATATGACAGTTCACGAATTTCCAGCATAATATATAGGGAAGCGATTTTTTTTAAAATTTAAATTTTTTTCTATAAATTTTGTATTTTAGGTTAAAAGCTAAAAATGAGGAAGTTTTCTTGAGTGGTAGTGAATTTTTTTAAAAATTCTGAAATAGAGAATAATTTTACATTTTACATTTTACGCCCTTTTTTTCTATAATTTTTTATACTAAGTTTTTTACCATTATGAAC
>JAHBCN010009153.1:0-35935 GCA_019359885.1 Listronotus oregonensis | reverse complement strand
GGAAAGCTCCTTTTTTTTTCAAATTGAAAGCTAGATTTACCCAGTCCTGTCCTGACATTTTTGAGAAAATATCTACTTTTGAATGTATCCCATATTTTAACATACTTTTATATTAACGCTTAACGTAGATATGTCAATTCTATAATTATAATGCAATTCTGTCAGTGTGAAATCCTGTAATTTTCATATTTTGGGAAACTAAACATATTTACGAAAGCGTAGGGGGCCACAGTAATATTTTTTTTGCTACTTCGAAAAAATTTTAAAAATTTTTTAAAAAATTTAGAGATGATGTTCTAAAATTTTAGCAAATTTAAAAGAAAAAATATTAGTGCTGCCCTTCTACGCTTTGTATACATTTGTGTTATTGTTTTTTTTTTTGGGGCGACTTGATTTTGATAAATGGGCCAACATCAGAAACGATTCCTAAGATCTTTGAAGCCCAAAAAGGGCTAGGTGGAAGAAACGTACAATAAGGAACCCCTTAATTTTTATTAAAAATAGCTCAAAAAGATGACACGGAAAGAAATTTTAGTCAGAATAAAATTGTTGAAGATAAGATAAAGAGGCCAGAGTTTTCGCCCTGAATCCCTCAGTAGTTCCCAAATTTCTTTCCGGAGAGCCAGCAGCTGCCGCTCATCCATAACAAAAAATTAAAACCAAAGAAATGAAATTTAGACGGGTAGAAAGTGAAATTTTGTCGGAACAAAGGAAATCAAAATATTCAAATGACTCTCTGTCTTTTTTTCCCGTATAAGGGAATATAAAAGAACTGATGGATTTCCAGATGGAGATTTTAAAAACTTTTCGACATTTTAAACAAAAACGGCAGAAAAAATAAATAAAAACCCCAACTCCTACTTTGAACGGGCCTCACCAGCGTCTAGCTCCGACCATAAAATTTTGAAATAATTTGTTTACTATTTATGGGAAATCAAAAATTCTAACTTCAATTTGTGAATAGATACCAAATTATTTGATAAAACAAGCAATAATATGTTTTAAATGGATTTGTTATACCTAACTTTTATTTTTATTAAAAATTTTATGTACTGTATTGGTAAATAAAGATTCTAAAAAATAATATAATTACCTTATTATCACTGCTAGCATTTTTTCAGGTGGTATGGCCATTCTAAAATTAGTATGTTGTTTTTTATTTCATCCGTTAAGATATTTCCCTGTTATTAATGGTGTTTTTTATGCGAAAATAATTATAAAACTTGTTCGGGAATCACATAACTTGTCAAATAAAGTGTAACAATTTCCCTTCTAAATATCTAGCTTTTAGAAGGGGTTTACCCATAATCCTATGGTTTTATTTCTTTTTTTCTTTCTGAGGTAGAGCAAATATAACAAATATAGTTTTTTATTAAACGCCGCCAAAAACTGGCAGATATGTCGGTATGGTGTCGATGTGGGGAAAGTTTGCCGATATGGGACATTAGGTTATGTTATGCTAAAACGACACCAGTCCGTCAAAGCAATGGACTGCGGGTTTTTGCAAATTCTATAAAAAATAAATATTAAGGTAACGGACAGGGGGAAATGGGATTAAATTTAAAAAAGATTTTTTATATATATATATATATATATATATATATTATATATATATATATATATATATATATATATATATATATATATATATATATATATATATATATATATATATATATATATATAATATATAATTTTTTTTTATATTTTTTTAAAAAAAATTTTGATAAGAATTTTTTTTTTGAAAGGCTTAGTGTTATTTTTTAACGAGCACGGTTCGGCCGTCCATTAATTATTTTTTGTGTCTGGGTTAATGTTGTTTTTTAAGTTTGTTTAGAAATAAAATAAGGGACATGGCTTATATTTGTTTAAATATCGAAGAGTGAAACAAGGGGAATGAATACTTTAAAGGAATTAGATAGATAGTTTTTAGAGAAAATGAACGTAGAGACACCGGCTTGGGTCGAGTTTATTTTTTTTATTTTTATTCGGGGTTTTTGCATTGTTTCTATCTATAGACTGTAGTTTACATGTTTATTCGTGTTGTTTTGTGTAATCTGTGTTTTAATCGTTTAGTTAGTAAAAATAATAATTATTTTTTGGGGCGGATTGCCGAGTATTATTTTTTCCCGGAATTCACCATTTTACCCCTTCCCCAAAACGAAGTGGATTAGCCCGTCCACAATTGGCTGAAAATATCTTAAAATGAAACTGAAACGAAGCAAATGTTCCATAAAAGGGGGGTTTGGGTCAAAAAAAAAGATTAAAAAGAAAACTTCGGTACCGAAAGCCTATCTCAAATTTAATTCCCCAAATTTGACCCAAAATCAAAACTGCAGATCGGAAGGTGGTGTTTTTGGTTGAGGAGTTTGTTAAAATGCAAAAGTTATGGAAAATTTTGGGGCTAGTTTTCATCTGAAAAAAAAGGAATGAGGGGATTGGTTTTTCGTTAGGCCATTGGGAAAACCTGGGAGGGTATTGACAAATTTTTTTTAACTTTTAAAACCTGTTGACTTTATGGAGATGTTCGAGGAAGCTGTTCTTGGACGTCAAAACCCCAACAACAAACTTTTAGACGAAGGACTGCACGTTTTACGACTACCCAAAACCTAATAAAGGCTTGTGAAAACGAGGAGGTTAGCAACATGGTTTGCTATCATGTTTTAAAAATAGATCTGAATCGGTGAGAAAGGATTGCAGGCGGACATCCCAAAAAGATTGGAAGAGTTTTTGGTTTTGAAAGGGGCTCTACAGGTAAACGGCCGGCGCTATTCCAATGATCATCAAATTTGTTTGAAGCGTCGTGCCCTTACTAGAGACAAAAAAGAACAACCATTTTGGGAAAGGTCGTGTTTGGGCAAAGTTGGACAAAGGCTTATCAGTGCCGAGTGAATGTTGCATCTGTGAATAAGCGGGAGTAGATGGCAAAATAGTAAAGTCTTTTATGTGTTTTGCTTGTGAAAACGGGATACAACCACCCGTCCTGATGGAAAGAAATTCTACAAGCAAACCGAGATATAAGAAAGGCAGGTCATTTGGTTGAAGTTCAGGTATTGCCGAAGGACAAATAAAACCAAAAATGGAAAAAATTGTTCCTTTTCTGTTTGATTCAAGATCTGACTGTTCTTTATTAAATATAGTGTTTCAGTTTTGTTAAACGGAAAATATAAAGACTATGATCTCTAAAATTTAGGGGAATTAATTTGTTATGTACAAATTATAGAATTGGTTGAAATCAAAATATTTTTCTTGCGCTTGTTTTATGTATAGTCCCCGATGAATGATTTCTTTTATGTTTTATTGGGTAGAGATTTAATAAGTCAAAACATTAATGTTTGTTTTAGCAACAAAGGTTTAATTTTGCCCAAAAAAAAGTAAATGTGCAAAATTAGATAGGGAACGATTTAATGCGAATAAAGGAAATAGGTGATTTTGTTTAGGCTAAATGAAAGAGGAATGATAAAATTGGTTGTAAGTTTAGGAACAATACAGGATAAAAAAGTGTTTTGAAAAGATAGGGAAGTAGAAAAAGTAAAGTAAAAGGGGGCTATGTAAATTTATTCATGACCAGTTGGGCTTTGCCACGGTTAAGGGGAAAAAAATATTTGACTTTGAGGTGATGATGCTGAACAAGCGTGGATGAGCCAGTGTCCCCAATGAGAAGAATAAATATGTTAAGAGAGAGAATTATGGGATAAGAAAAATGTTGGGCAATATTAACTGGGGATAATATTAGCTAATTAAAGTGGAAACTAGAAAAAGGTGGCTATCTGTTACTGAAATGCTGCTGAGGAGCGAGTAAAGTTTGAAGACGGCTGCGGTTGTCTAAAAAAATACTGTGGTTGTTTGATACTTGATAGCTGTTGCGATAGCTAGGTCAAGTGTGGAACTAGTAAAGAAGTTCGGCCCTTTCTAAAAATAGCTGTGAGGTAGTGATAGGGCTTAAGACGGCTGCGGTTGCCTATGTATGGGTTATTTGATACTTGCTAATGTTGGATAGCTAGGTCAAGTGTGGAACTAGTAAAGATAGTTGCGGCTATCTGTTACTGTGGCTGAGGTAGCTGATGTAAAGTGTAAAGACGGTTTTGTTTTAAGCAAAAATAACTGCGGTTTTTGATACTTGATAGCTGTTGCGATAGCTAGGTCAAGTGTGGAACTAGTAAAGATAGTTGCGGCTACTGTTATGGGAACAGCTGCTGAGGTAGCTAGATGTGAAGTTTAAAGACGGCCGGTTGTTGAGAGAAGCAAAAAAAACTGGGTTATTTGATACTGATAGCTTTCGATATAAATGGGAACTGGTAAAGATAGTTGCGGCTATCTGTTACTGGGAATACTGAGGTAGCTAGATGTGAAGTTTGAAAGGTGGGTTGTTGGAGTTAGTTAGCTATTGCGGTGCAGGTTAATAGAGGTTTATATGAAAGAAGTGTTTGTTATCTGTTACTTTGAAACACTGCGGTAGTTGGATTAAATTTAAGTTTTTTGGTTTATTAAGCATGCGTGTTGAAGAAGTTTTATGCGGAATCTTTTAATCTGTCATGATTCATGATCGTCACTATGTTTCGTGATTGGCGGATTTGTTGTGGTGCAAGGTGGCGGGAAAGGGAATGAAAGTTGGGAAAAAAATATTTGGAATGTAAAAAAAATATCAAATATTGTTTGTTTACTTATATTTTTTGACTTTGTCAGGATGGAGAGTGGTTGTGTTGTTTGTTGGCTTTCGGTTGTTCCAGGTGGAACAAATTTACGCACGAGGACGTGCGAATTGTATGGCCGTGCCATTACGTATTTTTTAAAAACATTGATAAGAATTTGTTTTTATTAGAAAATTGTTTGAGTTTTTTTAACGAGCGACGGCGGCCGCCATTAATTACTTTAGGTTGGGTTAATGGATTTTGGTTTGAAAAAAAATAAAGGGGGAAATTGATATTTGTTTAAATATGAGGAGAGTAAACAAGCCGGGAATGAATACTTTGAGAAGGAATTAGATAGATAGTTTTTAGAGAGAACTGAACGGGACACCGGCTTCGGATCGCGTTATTTATTTTATTTTTATTGTGGACCATTGTTTCCTATAGACTGTAGTTTCATGTTTATTCTTTTGTTTTGTGATTTGTTTTAATATTTAGTTAGTCAAAATAATAATTAGTTGGTGTTTTGACGGATTCCAGTATTATTTATATTACCAGGACATGTCTACTGAAAATATTATATTTCCGCATATATATATATAATATATATAATATATATATATATATATATATATATATATATATATATATATATATATATATATATATATATATATATATATATATATATATATATATATATATATATATATATAAAGGTAATAAATTTCTTGGGTATCTGGTCCAGGAAAGGGCTAATTAAGTGAAACACTTCTTAGTTTAACGAGCTTTCGAAAATATTTATTTTCTTCTTCAGGTCTACAATATGGAGAAAAAAAATTACAATAAAAAAGCAAATCTTTCTCAATAGACTACCTAAGTCTGACGTCAGCAGTGGCGGGGCTTACCAACCTTTCCAAACAAAGCCATGAAAACACGCAAATCCCCATAATCGATTTTTAATTTCAGTTTATTTTATGTTCTGATCGCAAATAAGACTGTCGAGGTAATTATTCGGGTGATTTGTGCACATCTTAAAATTATAAGAGATAGCAAGCAGGTTATACCTAAAAAAAAATTATTTTTTTTAAAAACTTAATAAATTTTATACAAAACTCTTTGTTTAATAACACTTTAACTTAAATCAAAACGTTTGCACCCTTATTTCAAAGCAAAACCACCCCCAAAAACCAAATTAAAAATGCCTTATGGGCTTTACCATGTTATTATCCGTTTTTTTGGAAAGGTTGTTAAGCTCCGCCTCCAAGCGTGACGTCTCGACTTAAGGAGTCCATTTTAGGTATACTTACAACTAAATGCATTATTTAGAAGTTGGTAACATCAACAACAGCTGAATTTTACAAAGTATGGTAACAGGATATTATTATGTTTTGAAAAATTCATATTAATGTTCGTTAGTATTTAAGCTGATACATTTTAAAATATTATAATTGTTATTAAATGTAAGACTAGTACAGAATGGATGAATTTCTATACCACTTTATTCGTTTCAGGGTTTTTACTTTAACATGTTTTTTAAGTTTTTATTCTCTGGAATGCGAGTATAAGGATCGGGCATATCTAGGTTAAAGGTTAAGATATTGTTAACTTAACTGGAAGATAGATTTTCTTATGACTGAATGTGTATGTAATATGCAAGTTGAAAAATTAGTTATGGTAAAAAAAAAATTTTTTTTAAACAGTAAATATGTAGTATCTTAATGATCACGGAGCTCTTATCTCTCACATAAGAGCATGTGTGTAGCAACACGTGCATGTCTGTGTGAGTGTAGGTATACCCTTATCTGTCACCCTAAGGGTAAGTGTTTGTGTGTGTGTGTGTGCATGTGTATGGGTATGTGCGTAAGTATTATCTGTCACCTAAGGGTTAGTGTGTGTATGGGTGTATATGTTAGTGTATGTACCCCCTTATCTGTCACCTAAGGGTTAGCGTTTGTACGTGTGAATGTGTGTGTGTGTGTGTGTGTGTGCACGTACGTGACCAGAAAACACAAATTATAGATTTATGATGATGTTTTGTCTATTCCAGATTTTATGTTTTAATATTTACTTACAGCCCTTCGCCCATAGCATTTACCATACACTATCCTAGAGTTATATTTAAGGTCCAGTGTAACATAAAAGTGTTAACAATGAGAAAAAAAAACATAAAAAAGGGGGAAGGACCAGCCTACATTTTTAAGTGAGTTCAACTGAACATAAAGTGGTTACTTACAAAAGGAATGTTAGGTTATAAAGAAGAAAGCAAGAGAATAAAGAAAATACAGAATAAAATCAAAATATTAAAAAAAATTATTTATGTTGACAGTTATTGTTTAAATGTTTTAGCTTGATGAAAAAGAACTATTGGAATCATTGTTTGTCTTAGGTTAAAAATTGAGTAAGTTAGAGTAAATGACACCCAGATTGTCAATGTCAGTTTTTATTGATACTGTTAGAATGTTTATATATCTCTATCATCTCTAGAACCACTCTTTTGTTATAATTTGCCTCCACACACAAAATTTTCGTTTCTTTAAAATTAAAAATATGTCCAAGTCGAATTACAATGTTGAGACAATGCACAAGAGTTTTTCTAATCTACAATCACTTTTATGTTGTGTTAATCTATCTTTAGTACTCTAGACGTTTGTCCTATATATACGCCATCGCACTCAGAGCAAGAATACTATATATTACATTGAATTTTCAAACTGTCATCCTTGTCTTTAAGTTTAGTAAAGTTTTCCTATTGTTTTAGTGTGTTTAAATGCAATTTTTATTGAATTGTCAGAATGAAGCAATTTGGTTATTTAATTAATTTTGTAATTTAGTTAATAACCAAATTGTTTCATTCTGACAATTCAACAAAAGGCCATTAGCTACACTAAGCAATAGGAAAAACTTTTACTAAACGCAAAGACAGGATGACGAAAAAAAATCTAATGTATATATAATTACATTCCTTTCTGAGAGTGCGATGCACAGGACAGATTAACACAACATAAAAAGTGATTGTGAGACCAGGAAAAAACTCTGCCATTGTCTCCAACATTATCAACTTTTGAGTTTGTATTTTTAATTTTGAGAGCAGGCACATTATTATTGAGCAAACCACAGCTGGAGATGATTTCTAGAAAATAGAAAGATATAAACATTCTTTAATATCAATAAAAAAAAACTGACATTAACAATCTAAGATGTCATTACTTCACAACTTGCCAGTACAACACAAGAGCGGCTGTGTTCCAATGTAACATTTGAAACAATAACTGTCAGCATAAATAATTGCAATATACCATGTATTTTCTTTGACTACTCTGCCTTCTTTTATAACCTAACATTCCTTTTGTAAGTAACCACTCTTTATGTTCAGTTGAACCTCACTAAGAAAGCCCCTCCCCTTTTATGAGGTTTTTCTCTGTGTTGGCACGCACATGACGGACTAAACCTAACTCTGGGAATTGGCTGTGGCAATGCTTGAAACTGAAAGTATTAAAACAGCAAAAATCTGGGTCTAGACAAAGTATCATCTGTTCTCGGTCTGCGTGCCTGTCATACAGGCAGCCTGGGTGACAGGTGGGGGCTGCAGCCGCCAACATGCTCGCCAGCCACACACTAACCCTTGGGTGAATGGCGGTTACCGCATGCCACACGCTCTGCATGCACCACACAAACGCACACCACAGGTGACAGGCAGAGCCATACCCACGCACGAACATCACGCCCTGCACACCAACAACGTATTGAAGAAGACAAGAGCTCAAACTCTATTTCCAGTTAAGTTAACAATATATCATTTTAACTAGATATGCCCGGATATCTCTCTGCATTCAAGCTTAAAAAAAAAAATACATGTTAAACTAAAGAACCTGAGAGCTATTGAAATAGATGATATAAGCATTCTGTACCCAGTCTTGACCAGCTTTAGCCCATAATATTTTAAAAACGTATCGCTTAAATACTAACGAACGACCAACAAAAACATAACCTTTCTTTGTTACACTACTTTGTAAAATTCGGCTGTTGTTACCAACCAAATAATGCATTTAGTTGTAAGTATATACCTAAAATTGAAAGATTTGCTTTTATTGTAAATTTTTTTCCATATTGTAGACCTGAAGAAGAAAATAAATATTTTCGAAAGCTCGTTAAACTAAGAAGTGTTTCCAATTAGCCCTTTCCTGGACCGATACCCCAGAAATTTATTACCTTTGTTGTTTAACTGGTCGGCCAAGACTTCCCTCCTCCCTTGTACATATATATATATATATATATATATATATATATATATATATATATATATATATATATATATATATATATATATATATATATATATATATACAGGGTAAGTCTGTGAGGTGGGACCCCCATTTATTGCTTTAAATATTCAAATTGGAAAAAAATGTTTTATACAAAAATATTTTGATTTTGGCTGCTCTATATTTTGCAAACCACGTTATGTATACAGGGTGTAGCCAAAAAAGCGTACAAGGACAAACTTAATTTTTAAATGACTCCCTATATTTTTGTTACATTTTTGTTTTCTACGCATAAAATTCTGGATATTTTTATCTGACATATCATATCCCTATATTCAATTGTTTACGAGATATTCTTATTTAAATACAAATTTAGAATGAAAAAATCTGCTTATCTCTCAATGTTGTTTTACGTTTCTATGGTTTTAGTAGAGTGACAAAACAGCCATAGTAATAATTAATAAGCAATTAGATATCACATGATGAGTAGAAATAGGTAAAACCTTAAACAAGAAAAAAACGATTTAAACAAATTTTTTTCAGATTAATAAAATTGTCATTATGACATTTTTATTAATCTCTATAGCATATATGGTTATTATGCAACTCTCAAAAAACCGCTGAAACCATAGAAACGTTAAACAACATTAAAAGATGAGCGGATTTTTTCCTTCTAAATTTGTATTTAAATGCGAATATCTCGTAAACAGTTGAATATAGAGATATGATATGCTGAATAAAAAATATCTGGAATTTTATGCAGAAAACAAAAATGTAACAAAAAATATGGGAGTCATTTAAAAAATGAACTTTTTCTTGTACAGGACTTTTTGATGCACCTATTACATAACGTTGTTTACAAAATATAAAAGTAGCAAAAACCAAAAATATTTTTGTAAAAAAATTTTTCCCAATTTGAATATTTAAAGCAATAAACAGGAGACTTACCCTGTATATATATATATATATATATATATATATATATATATATATATATGTATATATATATATATATGTATATATATATATATATATATATATATATATATATATATATATATATATATATATATATATATATATATATATATATATATATATATATATATATATATATATATATATATATATATATATATATATATATATATATATATATATATATATATATATATATATATATATATATATATATATATATATATATATATATATATATATAAAATGTTTGCTTTATGTAGTGTAATTAAAATAAGGTCCCAAAAATGATGTTTGATGTGCAAAATTATAAATTTGAAAAACTTGCTAATTTTATACATTGCGGTGGCCCAATACTGGAATGAAATTTAATAGAAATGACTCGGAACGAAAATTAAATCGTAAAAGGATATTTTAGGAAGACAATTTTTTTTTATCTTGGGACAGTTCACGAAGGCTGATGCCTAAGTACTAACGTACCATGGGTGTCTTAAGTGTGGTGAGAGGGAGTTTGTTCACACGAGACTTAAATATTTGGAGATTGGGAGGAGAAGGAAAAACTTCTGCGGGCAGCAGGTTCCACAGTCTTGACACTCTAGGGATGAAGGAACGAAGAAAGCGGAAAGTTTGGGGCCTTTCTAATTGAACTGTAAAAGGATGCATACAAGTTGCCCCACTTGTTGCTCTGTTAGGAGCTGCCAGAGAAGGGATTATACTGGCCAACTCCTCTGAGCAGAAGCCGTGAAAATACATATAGAAGAGCGACAGATCCCCTACAGCTCGACGGTGGGCAAGAAGAGGAAGCCTTTCTGTGAGCGTCGGATCATTAATAAAATGAACGGCTCTTCTTTGAATGGAGTCCAGAATGCTAAGTGTTGTAGGGGACGCCATTCCCCAGACATGACAATATTCTAAAGAGGGTCTGATTTGGGATACATACAAAGTATACATATTGGAAGAAGAGAAATACTTTCTGGCTTGAAATAAGGGGAATCCAAGCTTTTTTTGAAGCTGCCGAGGCTATGGATGTAATGCGCTTGTGCCTGTTGAGGTCATTCTCATGTAACGCCGATAAGATTAAACGACTCTTTGTTCTGCAAAACTTGGCCGCTCATATGTAACGGATGAGCAGCGAACATGACTGTGTTTTCGAGGCATTTAACTGAACAAGGTTTTTGGCGCCCCAATCTAAGATAAGTTTGAGGTCTTGTAAAAGAGATATCTGCATTGACCTGCGCTTGTTTTCCAAATCAGAATTACATGGTGGCTTAAGTAATTGAGTACTAGAGTGGAGGGTACTATCGTCAGCAAAACTATGAATGGGACTGATTGTGAAAGAGAGAAGATCGTTAATGTGTAGAAGATACAGCGTGGGTGCCAGCACTGAGCCCTGGTGCACCCCGGCATTAATTTGGTAGAAGCTGAAAGAATAACCATCTACAGTAACTGATATACGTCGATTAGAAAGGAAACTGGACAGCCAAAAGCAAAGCTTAGGCGGAAGACCGTAAAAAGGAAGTTTGTTAAGAAGCCCATCATGACAGAACTGATCCAAAGCTTTGGACATGTCAAGAGCAACGATCTGGGACTCACCAAAAAACTCAAAGGACTTGTTCCAGTAGCGTGAGACAAAGGAAAGAAGATCAGCTGTGGATCTTCTGTTACGGAATCCATACTGTCTATCATGTAAGATCTTGTGTTTTTCCAGATACTTTAAGATTTGGGCAATAATGAATTTTTCTATACTTTGCAAACAACAGAAAGAAGAGATATAGGTCTATAGTTAGATGGGAGAGTTTTGCATCCTTTTTGGGGACAGGTTGCACACGTGCAGCTTTCAAACTCTCCGGAAAAATGCCCGTGTCGTAATAGATTCGAAAGAGGCAAGTTAGGATGGGTGCAAGCTCGCAGGCACATTTTTTTAAGACGATTGCTGGTATGTATTAAGAGAAGAAAGAATACGCTTAATCTGTTTGACTTTAAAAATGATATCGGACATTCTATGAGAAACAGGGATAGGAGGATCAAGCGTAGAATTGGCAGCAAATTGTTTGGCAAACAGTTCGGCTTTTCCTTTAGAGGTGGAAAAAAATTTCATCTTTAGAGATTAGGGGTGGAAAAGAATTTGTGCAGAAGTTTTGACTAATATTTTTTGCAGAGGACCACAAAAGCTTTACTGTCATTCGAGCAAGAGAATTTTTTTTTATCCGATTGTTAAAACGGTCAATGTATTCTTTTTGATTTTTTATGCATCTTTTATTGTTCTCCATGTGTAATGTTTTGATGTTTAAATTATATATCTAAAAATCTTCTTTGGGTGCTCGCCAGATGGGACAGCTTCGGTCCTGGTCCCAGGGTATAGATTCTCTGCGTACTCAGAATAAATTAACTCTTATGAACTTGCAGATCGCTTGAAATAAACTTAAAAAATCCCTTATAACACTTTAACAGTTAAAATACCCTTCAACGTTTCGATGGCAAGTCGGCCACCGGTTTTAAGAAAAAACAAATTTACTGTAATATAATAAATAAAATTAAAATTATTTCAGTTTTGTTTCAAAAATTTATCATCATCGGTAAGGTTTTTTGAAAATTTATAAAATATAAAAATTTCCAGAAAACCTCTCAGAATATCTGAAATTTTTAAATTAAACTTGAAGTAATTTTAATTTTCTTTATAATTTAATTTTCAGTAAATTTTTTAGATTACTTTTATCTTGAAATCGGAGGTCGGCTTGACACCGAAACGTTGGTAAGTTCTTATTATAAGGGGTCTCTTGTTATTTTTGAGTTTGTTTTAAGCGATCTGCAAATTTATAAGGGCAATTAATTCTTCGTACGTACAGAATTTTTACTATGGTAAGTACATACAGATTTATTTATACATGAATCGGCCACAACAATATAGAATGTATCTACAGTTCAAATGACATGTGGTGCAAAATTGAACTTAACGATTAAAAAGAGGAAATAATTTACTTTGTACTGATTAGTGTTTTTTAGAGCCTTTAAATTTGCTTTGACAAGACGTGTTGATTACAAGGAGTCGGAAAATCAAGAACTTGGCGTCCTTAATTTTAGAGCGGAATTAAACTCTTTCTGTAAAAGCCTATCTAAAAAATATGATATTGATACATTGTTTTACGGTGTAGTTATGCAAAATGGGTTGTAGTATCCAATGCTTTTTCACTACCCTTACATACCTAAACAAAACATTACCATTGTTTCTTTACTTTTTATTCTGACTTTACAACATTAATATAATTTACAATTATTATTTAACAGCAAATAATTTGACATAAATACATGTCTTACTTCACAGCAAATTGTATGACCTTTGAGTTTTTTTATAAAGGTGGTACAACTGTTTTTATCTTAATTCCTTAATTACTACTTAATAATAATGCATTATTAAAATTAAGGTAGTTTACTTTATTTACATTTATTTGTAGTACAATTAAAATAAATAAATTTATTTTTTATGCACTTACTTATCAAGTAAACATGCTTATCCAACAAAGACTAAACAGTGCCATATGCGTGGCCTCCTCATATCTAAAAAAATATTCAATAGCCCTCGTTTTATGTTTTTCCATAGAATCCGAAAGAATACTTAAGAGTCCATTCGCGCCGCGAAAATTGGATCCAATTTGGGGTTCGGGGCATAATGTTTTTCTCAAAAACGGTATAAGTTATCGATAATTTTTAAAAACTATATGAAAGCCAACACTTAAATCTAGGCTTCTGCTGTAATAGTTTTTTAAATTTGAATTTAGTTTTTAATATTTCCTTGAGTGAAAGTCACCCTAAAATCGGTTATGTTTAGATACTATTTTCTCTTAACTCGACCCATATTTTAAAAATCCGTTACAGCAGAGGCATAGATTACTTCCTTACCTCTAAAATGGTGTATAATTTATGTTATTTAAGTGAAAAATAGTTACCGAAAAACGTTATCTCCTGTAGGCTTGCAATCGGAAACAACATGGCATCGATACACCGAATTTCGAAGAACCTAAATAAAATATAATAGTTTTAATGCGGCTATACCAAAGTTGTGGTAGTGGGAGTTTGTTAGTCTCCGCTAAATGATTTAAAAAAACTGAAACAGAAGAAGTACGACATAAAATTATTGGATATAGTCTCATTTTTTTTTTGATACATCATTCTTAGTAACAATAGAATTAATTTAATTTAGGCGGGTTTCGTCTTGTGCCTATATTTGCACTGCAGCCTAATGGCTTATTGTGATCCCCTTTCTTTTTATTGGTCTAGGAGGAATCCACGCATGAGTACCGAAAACTATTCCACCTCAATTTTTTAAACGATCCTCTTTAAATTGCCCTACTGATGATATAAATGCATGTTGCCACGGGGCAGCCTGTTGCCACATTGTTTAAACCGAAATGGTTTGAACAATTGCAAGGAATTGTTATTTTCCAACCGGATATTCTTTATTGAAATACAAATAAAAAAAAGGTCTAATGACTTTTCAGATATGAAGGTTCGAAAAATCTCAAATTTGAGTACTCTTGACCTATGAAAAATATATAAAAAAGAAATAAAATATAAACAATATTTATATTTTATTCCTTATACAATAGTTAATAATATCCTTAATTGAGATTTGAAAAAAATTCATTGTTTATACTTGTTTTTTGATTGTTTATTACGCGCGCTGGGAAGAACAATACTTCTTTACAGAAGTTAAAGGTAAAAATGTAATACCTCTGTCTCCGTTGCTAAAAAAGGAAATATTGACACATCATAAAACTGTACATTCGAATTTTGAAAAATCATTCCCATTACATTCTGCCATTAGTAATAAAAAACTGAAACGTTAAAAAATCAGTTAATTGGCCAACAGTCAATATTTTTAAGTCGACAAAAATAAGGCTGCAACTGAAGCATCTTACCGTGTGTCCCAGATAATTGCACAAAAAAGAAACCTTATGAAGACGGAGAAATCATAAAACAGGCATTTTTAAAAGTTGTAGATTCCTTATTTGCCAACTTTAGAAATAGAGATGAAATAGTGGCTGCTATAAAATCTATGCAACTTTCTGCTAATACAGTGACGAGACGAGTAAAAGTAATGAGCAATGATATTTTTTCGCAGAAGTGACTTAAATAACTGTGTTTATTTTTTACTGCAACTGGATGAATCAACAGGTGTGGTTGACACCTCCCAAATGGCCTTATGCGTCAGGATAGTTTTTAGTGATTTTACAATTAAAGGGGATCTTTTGAAGTTTATTCTACTAAAAGAACATACTACTGGACTGGATTTGTTTTCTCATTTCAAAAATCTTATTTCATCTGAGAAAATTTCAATATCGAAAATGGTAGGCTTGACAACCTGCTGTGCTCAAGCTATGGTGGGTTGTGAAAAGGGTCTGGTGGCGCTATGTCATAATGATGGAAGTTTTTCACAATTTCTCAGTTACCAGTGTATTATACATGAGCAAGCATTATGTGGAAATTTTCTAAAATTAAACAACGTTGTGAAATTGGTAGTAAAAATTGTGAACAAGGTTAGAGCTCAAGCGTTACAAAAAATACTATTCAAAATCTTTGCCGATGAAATTGAATCTCAATACGGAAAGCTACTTCTTTACTCTTAAGTCTGATGGTTGAGCAGAGGACGTGTGCTGAATCGTTTCAATGATATCCTGTCTGCCATAGTCCAGTTTTTCAAACAGCCCAATGAACCGATTCCGGAACTGGAAAATTCAATCTGGTTTACAGATTTTGGTTTTCTTATGGATATTACAGAAAAATTTAATGAGCTTAACTTGCAGCTTTAGGGGAAAGACAAAGAACTAGCGGAAATAATTTCTGATATAAATGCATTTATCAAAAAACTTGAGTTTTGGGAACAAAACCTAAGAAACCGCGACACCAAGCATTTTCCTATTCTCTCAGAAAAGATATCTAAAAATTTATTAGAAGCCTATGACAGTAAATATCATATGGAAATAGTCTCTAACTTAAAGGAGAACTTCAAAAATCGTTTTCAGGATATCAATAAAATTGGTTTAGTGACGCAATTTGTTGTTTCACCCTTCATGGAAATCGATATACAACAGTTTGCAACTTGTGTTATAAAGAACTTTGGCGAAGACATCATTGCAACAGAAATGGAAGTGATCACGTTTCAAAATGACTTAGCTTTAGAATCGTTAGTCTTAAATACAAAATGTAACTGGGCTTTAGTTCGTGTGGCCTTGAAAGTTAAAGCGTTATTTAGTTCAACGTATTTGTGTGAATCATCTTTCTCCAATATGAAGTTAATTAAGAACACATATACCGCAATCGACTTATATATGAACATTTGGATCGATGAGATCCGTTGCATTAGTGTGCCTGTATTTTCCAGGATGTTATTTCCACGTTCGTTTTAATGAAATTAAATATTTAAGTTAAACACAAAATAGTTTTAAATTTATAAGAGAAATTGACGATTAGCAGAGAGCTGTAGCAGAAAAAGGAAAAATTAAATACTTAAAATGCCAAAACCTAAAAAGTCGATATTCTGGTAAAGTCTAGTGCGCTAACTGAACATTGAAATTTTTAGGATTGTTTTGTGAACTTTATTATTAAATATATTTTAATTTTACTAATATGATTATGACTTTTTGTGTTTTAACATTTGAGGTATTTATTACGTTATTTGTAGTACAATTAAAATAAATAATTTTTTTTTGCTCTTGACTTATCTACTAACAGTTTTTTTTATACAGGTGTGGTACGACTGATCACTGTATACATGGTTATCCAATAATTCAATTTTCTCATATGATTAAAATTAATTTTGTTGTTACTAAAATTGAATAGAAGATCGAAATTTATTAAAAAAATGATACGTTTTTAGAAAGGAAGCAATAAATCAGGTCCCATTAGGAAAATGTCAATTTTTTCTGCCGTATTTTTTTTTTGTTTCAATTCAAATCATTTTCTAATTGTAAGTGTTCTTCAGGATTTTACGAAAAAAATTACACAAGATTGTTGCTGTACCCCCTGTACTCACCATCGTGACTCACACTGTATTATTTGATTTTTTCACTTAGCAGCCTTATAGGAGTATTATAAAATTAGTTTTTACACGTAGAACAATATTTTAAGCGTTTAAAGCTCCCTTATATTTAAAAACCTAATTTATTTAGGGAATAACTAAGTAACAGTTTGTACAAAAATATTAAAAAAATACCTAAATAGTAGACTATTTTTAAATATCTGGTTTTACAGAGTCAATAGGTCTTTAAATTTCTTAATGTTAGCATAATCACAGTTTCAAAATAGGCTTCTAGCAGCTAGTAAACCTGCATTATACAGTGTGAGTCTCTAACTTGGAATAAAATGAATAAATTGAAAACCACATATTTTTTGGAAAAATTCTCGGACATGTCGGTAAGTATTTCTAGTTGCGCTCTATTCTGTGAAAGAAATATTCATACAAAAGGTCCCAAATTTGCGATATGACGTTAAGGATGATTTTTTTTTTAAATCGGAACTTAAGTTTTTTAAAGTTTTTATAAATTCATATCAAGTTAAACATAACGGCCCGTCTAAAAGATATTAAAATACAAAATTTTACTTAAAAACTAAACTATATTTTATTCACATTGATAATGTTTCTTTAATAAGGGTATTACTTTTATGCTCTAAAACAGGGGTCTCCAAACTTTCCAGCCTTAGGGCCATACTGATTATTCCAGTAAGTTCCAAGGGCCAAAACCATATTATCATTGTTGCCGGTGGTAAGAAGTGAAATAGTCCACTGATGAAAAAAAAAAGTCCGAAAAAGTACACAATTAAAGTCCGCAAAACGGCAACACTGCATATTATTAATTTTCCTGTCATTATCTTTAATTTCTAGATCAGTCGTAGAGTACGAGCCATGAGGAGTAACGTGACACGACATCTGGTGGACACACGCGGAAATAGGTAGTACCTTCTATCGCTAACAGATGGCGCTAATAGCACGTACAGAATAATCTCGTTGGTTCGAGAAAGTTCTGGTGTCTTCCACTCACTTCTAGATGGCAGTAATTGGAATATATAAGAAGGCTAGTGGCGCAACCACAAGTCAGTTCCTATTTTCCTATGACACTGTTGTTAAATAAAATATTGCATACCTCCTTAAAACGTGTTTGTGCGTGTTTAAGTTTAAGACATCTTTATAACAGTATTTTGATTTGAATTGTTGCTTTTGTGTGTGAATTAGTAGTATGGAAAAGAAGCGAAAAATTGATAGTGAATGCAGAAAATCAATCAGTGGAACATTCAGTATTTCGTAATTGAGTCCAGTAACAAGGCGCTTTGTTTGATTTGCAATGAAAGCATAGCCGTTCTCAAAGAATATAACATTAAACGTCATTATGAAACAAAACATTTTCAAAATTACTCAAAATATACAGGAAGTTTGCGGACAGAAAAAATTCGAAGCTATGCAGCGCGGATTGAAATCGCAGCAATCTTCATTTACAAAACTCAAAACTGAACAAGAGGCTGCAACTCGTGCCAGCTTTCGTGTGGCTCTTGAAATTGCAAAACGTGGAAAACCATTCACCGATGGAGAAATGATCAAATAATGCATAATTGCAGTAGCCGAAGAAATGTGCCCTGAAAAGGTAAATTTATTAAAAACTGTCAGTATGTCAGCAAACACTGTGGCTCGAAGGGTAGAAAACATCGCTGAAAATATATCCTCTCAACTGTTCGACAAAAATGGACATTTTGAGTGGTTTTCTTTGGCGTTGGATGAGTCAACGGATGTGTCAGATACTGCTCAGGTGTTGATTTATATTCGAGGAGTAGATAAAAGCTATGAAGTGCACGAAGAACTTCTTGATATGTATAGTATTCATGGCACAACTACTGGTACAGATATTTTTAAAGGAGTTGAAATGGCGATTAATCAAAAGAACCTTCGATGGAAAAACTTGAAATGTATTACAACTGATGGAGGCAAAAACGTGAGTGGGAAAGATAAAGGAGTGGTCGCTCTTGTGTCAAAGGCTGTAGAAAATGACGGTGGTTCAAAACCATTAGTCTTACATTATATCATTCATCAACAGTCTTTGTGCGGAAAATGTTTGGATATGTCTGACGTTCTGAAACCAGTCATATCAACTGTTAATTTTATCAGATCTTTTGGGCTGAATCACCGACAATTCCGACAATTTATTGAAGAGATTGGAGAAACTGACTTACCTTATCATACTGCCGTACGCTGGCTTAGTTGTGGGAAAGTCCTTCAGCGCTTTTGAACTTCGAGCAGTGATCGACATTTTTTTGAATGAAAAGCATCGCCCTCTTACTGAATTACAAAACAACGCATGGCTGTGGAAGTTAGCATTCTATGTTGATTTGACAAAACATGTGAACGAACTGAATTTGGGATTGCAAGGAGAAAACCAGCATCTTCCTGATTTATACACTAATATCAAATCATTCCGGAAGAAATTGAGACTGTTTCAATCACAACTACGAAGTAAATGTTTTTCTCATTTTAAAACATGTGAAATTTTCAGCCACACTACTGAGACTGAGTTTCCTATCGATTTTGCAATCGAAACTTTGAGTGCTTTGAAGATAAATTTTGATACTCGTTTCTCGGACTTTGATGCCATTGCGAATCAAATTAAGATTTTCAGAATCCTTTTGATACTGACATTGAAACCCTAGCCCGGAACTTCAAATGGAAATGATTGATCTACAATGCAGTGATATAATTAAGACCAAATATCAAAACTCATCTTTGTTGGAATTTTATAAGAGTCTTCAACTGACACAATTTGATAATTTGCATAAATTTGCTCGTGGTCTGTTTTCTGTTTTGGTACTACTTATTTGTGTGAGAAAACCTTCTCCAAAATGAAGTACACAAAAAATGTTTACAGATCGAAATTAACTGATGAGCATCTTAAATCTCTTTTAATAATTGGTACAAGTAAAATTAGTCCACAACTACAAACTATTGTCAGTGGAAAATCTCAATTACATAAATCTCATTAGTATTTCATATGTCATTATGTTTGTTATAAGTTATGTGATTATTTAAAATGTATAAAATGTTAGTTAGATACATTTCGATAATTTGTTAGTTATTATATATTATTTCTGCATATTATACATGTCTTTACTCATTACAATTCTGTGTTTCTTTATCCAACTTATCACAAAAACAATAACAATAAGCCTACAAGAATGTTATGAGTTTGCGGAGTTAGCCCATGACCATATCAATGTAGATGTCATATTAATAATTATTCAGCATAAAATTAGAATACTTCAGTAAACTAAATTTAATTTGCTATAAAAATTATTTGTTCTCTAAAGGGTTTTCAAGTATGCTAGCTCTCCGCGGGCCGGACAAAATCTGTCCGGGGCCGGATGTGGCCCTCGGGCCGTAGTTTGGAGACCCTGCTCTAAAACATCCCAAAACGACATCATAAGTGTTTCATTTATATTGGAGTCATTCTGCAGAACTGCTTTTGGTCTAAGAGCTAAAGCCGAATAATCATCGTCATCAGTAATAGGCAGTGGCGTAGCCAGGTGGGAGCCAGGGGGCGACTGCCCCCGCCCTAGACCACGCCCCTGCGCCCAAACAAACCTACCGTATATAAAACAGGTATTATTTACAACATACTATGCTGTGTTTTAAACATTTTTTACTTGCTGGTGTAATTTTAGAAGTCATATTTTAAAATGATAATTGTCCACACTTTTTGTTAATAATTTTTCTGTTCCACAGTGTCAGCGGAGCGGTTATTCTCTTCAAAAGCAGAAAGGCACTAACACCGCGGAAAAAGCCGCTGAGCGCGGAATCCGTTTGTGGCGGCATTTCTTTTTATTGTGTCGGTATTGGATATATTCCAGAATTGTTTACTTTATTTTTTAATATTGCAAATCGGCAGATTTCAAACGTATGTTATTTATTTCTGGTACTCATATTCTCCTCTTTGTGGTGTTATTTAGTCGTTTATTGTCTATGGGGTAAACTTGTTAAGAGTAAAAATGGATAAAAAGCAAAAAAAGTCGGTGCTCAGTTCAGGAAGGAATATCGGGAAAAAAAATATTTAGCGCAACACACAGCCAAAAATTACAAGATTTTTTCAAAAAAACTGCTGGGTAAGAACATTTTTTTATATTGTCATTATTTTCCTGTCTGGCCTAAAGTTTCAAATATAGATTTGTTTGTTTATTGTTGTGTGTTTTTAATAAAAATGTTTTAAGAAATAGAGCGCCCCTTTAAACGTTGGCCCCCGCCCTGAAAGGTTGACTACGCCACTGGTTTCTTCCGTAAAACATGTTCATTTAGTATTGTTTATTATGTTTCCGCGCAGGCTGACAACCTTTGGGTACAGTGTAAAATTTTTGGGAAAAAAATTGTCATCGATAATATGTCAGCCATTTTGACCACTTAAAGTTGAACCCCTAATTCTTAATCAAAAGAGCTGACAGTTAGGTGGATACCGAGGGCAATAAAACGGGGTAAATTATCCCGAGCGCTTATTTTAAACAGGGTGTTTTTAATTGAATTCAATATTTAAGGGGTCCATTTTAAGAAGAAAACTTTATATGAACTTATGTCCTAAAGCCCTAAGTTTTGAGATACAGGGTGGTAAAATTTTCAAAAATAAATCATTTTTTTAATTCAGTAATACCACTTAGGATATTTTAATAAAATTTGGCATAATTACTATGTATCAAGGGGCATTTTAGTGTACAACATTTTTTTTTTTCCACCAATGGCGTTCGTACGGAATTTGACCTCACTTTTTGGCAGATAATGTGGTACGTTGCTGATTTCTCTTAAAATAAAATATATTTGGAAATCCCCTATCATTTATTAGCAAAGTTGATTACTTGATTTTTTTTAATCCGATGCACGGTTTTCGCTAAAAAAAATAAAAACCATTTCTTTGCATGATACTAACAATATCGGTAATAAGGAATACCACTATGCAAAGAAATATCTAGGTTTAATTTTTCTAGGTGAAAACCGTGCGTCGGACTAAAAAATTATGAGCAGATTTGATTTCTTGATTTTTTTAGTCCGACGCACGGTTTTCACCTAGAAAAATTAAATCTAGATATTTCTCTGCATGGTAATATTGTTTACCAATATTGTTATGATCATGCAGAGAAATGGTTTTTATTTTTTAACAAAAACCGTGCATCGGATTGAAAAAAGTAACTTTGCTTATAAATGATTGGGGATTTCAAATATTGTTTTTTTAAGAAAATCGTGACTACCATCAATATCTGCATAAACAGGTCTATTCCGTACGAACGCCTGTGGAAATAAAAAATATGTATACTGAAAATGCCTCTTATACATAGTACATGTATGTCAAATTTTATTAAAATATCAAACTAATTAATAATAAATTTTTATTTTAAAAACCACCCTGTATCTTAAAACTTCTGTTTTTTGTTTTATTAAGTTCAGATGCCGCATCCGAGATTTATATTTCAGGATTTTCTAAAATTATTAAAAGTAGTTAGTGCGAGTCCAATAGAAAAAGTGTAATAATTATCCTGAAAAACGAGGATATCCAAAACCTTGTTTTCATGTCGTGCTGCAGTCTTTTTCTTAATTTTAAAGCTTTTTCGTTCAATAAACTTTCTTACTGTGTATTTAATAGTATCTATAGATGGTACCCGTTTTAAGGATATAATAAGTAATGTTTTCTTTGCACTGTCGTTATATTATTATTATTGCCATAAGAAAGACGCGTAATAGAGATTTTTTGTTCTTCTGCATAGCCCATCGACAAAAAAGCAATACAAAGTACTTTTAATAGTTAAAATGATAAATTTCAACTTTTTACAATACCGATACTTCAAATTTATTAATTTTTTTTTATTGTTTTCATAGCTTTCTTGATACTAATATGATTTTTTTTTCAATTTATTTATATTTTAGGCTTAAATATCTCAAAAATGGTTCATCCAAATATCATCAATGTATATATATATATATATATATATATATATATATATATATATATATATATATATATATATATATTTAAAATCAGAAAAAAGATCTTTTATTGTAGCGCATAATATACAGGGTGTATTAAAAAATGTTGAAGTTGCCTATATTTTTCCATTTTTTTATTACGATATTTTTTTACTGATAATTTCAGAAAAATAATATGGAAAAAACCTACAACTTTTATATAAAACATTTTTTTCTGTCTTTAAAAATAAAGGCCCCCAGAAGCCACGTAAATATAATCAAAGACCCTGTACGTTCTGATGTTTTTTAGTGGAAAATGAGGAAAATATAAGCAGGAGTAAAATAAAACAATGGTTCGTTTGAGAACTGTTGTCGTACTACCTTTTATTGATCGGCGTACATGCACAAAGCTGTGTCTAAATAAAAGATTCACAATGGTACATATAGATGGCGCGAGGTGTATCATTCACAAAGAAATATTATTTTGAACTACAAACAACACCCCCACTAGGTCAAAAAATATTTTTACAATTAACATCTGTAATACCAAGTGCTTTTAAAAACTTATCATGTTTTACAAAAGATAAACTTTTTGTTAAAATGTCGCAGGCATATTGCTTGTATCGAGATATTTAACATTAATAAAATTGTTAGCAATTGCCTCCCTGACAAAATGGTACCTAATATCAATATGTTTGGCACGCTTGTGAAAAGCTGGATTAATACATAATTTTTGAGCACTCTGATTGTCATTGTTCAGAGTTATACAATCAGTTTTCCCACAAATTCACAAACAAATTGTGTAGGTAAATGGCTTCTCTTGAGGCTTCAGATATCGCTATATATTCAGCCTCCGTACTAGAAAGAGCCACTGAATTTTGCTTTCTACTTTCCCAGGCCACTATGGAACCAGATACTTTAAAACAAAATCCTGTAAAGGACTTTCTATCAATGACATCTGCAGCCCAATCTGCATCAACAAAACCCTCTAGTTCCAGAGTGTCCGATTTAGTAAATTTTAAACCTTGGTTTTTTTGCCTTTTAAATAGCGTAATATTCTTTTGGCACAGTTCCAGTGCGACTTGTCAAAACAATTATTAAACTGACTTAAGTAGCTAACAGCAAAAGAAATATCTGGCCTTGTAAGCACGGCTAAGTACATCAGTCCACCAATTAATTGTTGATACGGGAAAATACCCTCATTTTTAACCTCACTTTTCTCCAATTTAATATTATTTTCCATAGGCGTGCTTACGGGCTTACAATCGGTCATTTTAAATCGAAACAACAACTCATTATATATTTTCCTGATCCAAAGTGACCGAATTATCATTAATATTAACTCTCATGCCTAAACAGTGTTTCATTGGACCCAAATCTTTGATTTTAAATTTTAAAGACAATTCCCTCTTTAAATATTCTGTTTGAGCATCAGAATTCGAAAAAATAAAAAAATCGTCAACATAAAGAGCTACGATTGTTTTATAATTATTATCACATTTTAAAAATACACAGGGCTCGTATTTAGATTTTTTGTACTCTAAAGTAGTTAGTACAGTTTCTACTTTCTCATACCACACTCTAGATGACTGCTTTAAACCATAAATGGCTCTTTTTAGCTTGAGAACACTAGTTTTATCATTTGACTGTTCAAAACCTTCAGGTTGCATCATAAATACTGTCTCAGTCAAAGAACCATTTAAGAAAGCTGTTGTTACATCTAGATGGGTAGTTTTTAAACCTAACTGAACAGATATTGCAATTAATAATCTTTTTATACGACTGCTTTAGAAAATGGGGTTTTGCACACGCTAAACAAGCTTTGAAAATTGTATTTTGCGCACAATGTGTGCAAGGAAAATATGTTTTTTTTGCACACGGTTCTGTCTTTCAATATGATTTATTATGGTTTTTTATTGTTATGTCAAAAATATAGAAAACTCAAAGTAGGCTTTATTCCATAGCAACCGTCATAGTTTTCTTGTTTTGTTGATTAGATACCAATTTAGATACAAAAAAATTTTGATTTCGCGAAAAAATGTCCGATTCTGAAGAAATTCTAAAAAAGCGAGTTTAATCTCGTCAAACCTACTTCCAACAAAGTCAAGAGATCGATATGAAGCCGAGTTACATCGATTTATGAAGTGGAGACAAGCAAATAACGTACAAACGTTTTCCGAAAATGTTATGTTGGTGTACTTTGAAGAGCTGTCGAACAAATACAAGTCTTCAACATTATGGAGCACCTTTTCCATGCTAAAATCAACCCTGAGGGCAAACCAAAATACGGATATTGGGAAATACCAGAAGTTGCAGGCCCTAATAAAAGAAAATCAGAAAACTATGTGCCAAAGAAGTCCAAATTCTTAGCGAGAATGATTTTTGCCGCTTCCTAAAGAACGCTTCAGACGAGAAATATTTGCTAATCAAGGTAGGCATCACAGTTATTTTATTTATTTTATGGTGTCATTTTTTATAGTGAGAAGGTTTAGTAGGCAGGGGTTACCCAATTCTGTTTTTAAATAGTGCTAGTTTCATAAAGTACTTACTTAAAATGAATAAAACTAAAGACTTATCGGTATTTTTTTCTTGTTTCAGGCAGTGGTGGCAGTCGGACTCTCTGGGGCATGCCGAAGAGAAGAATTGTGCTTCCTTAAAAAGAAAATATGACGGATTTTGGCAGCGCAATGTTAATTAAACTAGAGAATACCAAAACGAAGATGCCGAGATCATTTACAGTGTCAGGAAGTCTCTACACCATCTTAAAAAAGTATTCTGCCCTTCGACCTCCACTCCTGCAAACAGATCGTTTTTTCTTAATTATCAAAATGGAAAATGCACTCGCCAAAACATTGGAATTAACAAAATTGGCGGTATGGCAAAAGACATCGCCAAATTTTTGATGTTGGAAACTCCAGAAGCCTATACCGGGCATTGCTTTAGGCGGTCGTCAGCCACAATATTGGTGAATTCTGGATCAGATTTGCTGGCTCTGAAGCGCCATGGTGGATGGAAATCCAGCTCAGTCGCCGAAAGTTATATAGATGACTCGCTTAGTAATAAAATGGATGTTTCAGAGAGGATCTCTTCCTCTGTGTCGTCTGTTGCGGCACAGCCACAAACAATTGAGTAATGAAGTGCCGCAAGAAAACTGCAATATGCCGACGACAGAGAACTGTATAAGCAAGGTGCCAGAAAATGTTGTCTCCATCGTTAAAAAGTCGATCAACAATGCGACGATTCCTGCAGAAGTAAACATTACAATTAATATTTTAAAATAGTTATGAAGTTTCCTGTTTGCTAAATTATAGTCTGTAGTTTCTTGTTTTCATTATTTTTGTTTTGCGTTTGTTTTTAAAATAAAAATTTACACAAAAAATGTTTTTTTATTTGCAGTCGTATAAAAGTATCGTAAAAAACTCGTTAGAAAACCTCTTTGCACACTCGCGAGACTTGTGGACCTCGACTTCGTCTCGGTCCATCAATTTGTCTCGCCCGTGTGCAAAGAGTCGTTTTCAAACCTTGTTGTTTAATATACTATAATGTCGAATGTCTCACTACCGGTGAAAAAATTTCGTCATAGTCAATTCCCGCTTTTTGTGTACAACCCTTTGCTACTAATCTAGCTTTATACCGCACTTTATTTTCTGAATCGAACTTTTTCTTGAACACCCACTTACACTTCACTATAGTTGAATTTTCTGGTTTTTCCACCACTTCCCAGGCATCATTTTCTTTAAAAGAGGCAAGTTCTTCCTCCATAGCTTGAAACCATCTGTCACTGTCAGACCTTGACAGTGCATCTTGTACACTTGATGGAACATCCTCAAAGTTGACGTCACTTTGACAGGCATATGTTACATAGTCATTAAAATTCGTGGGTTTTCTTGTTCTGGTAGATCGTCTTAAGGTCTCAGGTTCTTCTTTGTGATCATCATCCATAGTATCAAAATATAATGATGAATCACTGTCCGGTATATCATCTTGTGGGTCATATTCATTATCTGAAAATTTTTCTGTTTGTTGGTAGTCAGAATTTTCACTTGTATCCCCCACTGAAGCTGATATTTCCTCAGATTTTTCGTTTTCTTGACAATCCAAGCCATCAACCATATTCTGCATAAGCGAAAGATCTTTATAATTTAAATGGCCAAAACGTCGATGCCATACATCTGCAGTCACTGCGGTACACACAAAATGTTGTTTTGGTTCTTCTAAGTTCAGCTTGTACATATTATTAACCAATGTTGCAGTAGCAACCAATAAACCAGCACTGCTAAAAATCTTGCACTCATTGTCGCTAAAGACAACACTGTTACCACTTTTTGTAAGTTGTCCAACAGATAACAAATTGGTTGAAAGCTTTGGCACAAATAAAATATCCTTTACTTCAATGTTAAAAGTTTGTCCATCAACCACCGTTGAAAAGTCTACCTGACCCAAACATTTTACTTTCAGTTTTTCATTATTTGCTACAGTAATTTCACTAACATTTGATTCTCTTGTATTTTTTAACCAGTCTTCTCTCGATGTCACATGATTGCTGGCCCCAGAATCTACGTACCAATCATCTTTGTTAAAGTCCCCATTCAGAAATATCACACTGAATGCATTATTCTGATTTTTATTTTTATTATTGTCTGAATTCGGGCATTTGTTTTGAAAATGACCTGTTTGTTTACATTTGTAACAGGTTATGTCATTTCTGTTTTTCAATTTCTTGACAGTGCTGCCATCTTTCGGTTTCGCTTGATAATTGGTTTTGCTAGCAAAAGCTCCAGCTGATGATTTCTGTTCGAAATCGACTTCCATATCAAGAAGTTTCGACTTTATCTCGTCAGGTGTCACCACAATCCCAGAATGTTCAATTGCCATGATCATTGGGCTAAACTTCTCCGGCAATCCGGCTAAAAGCAGTGACCCCACCCATTCTTCAGTTATTTTGAAACCCGTCCTGTCCAATTTCCTGGAAGTTTCTATCACTTGTGTTACGTATGCTTCCATTGAACTGCAATTTTCGTATCGCAACGAGATCAAATTACGTAAAAGTCCGATTTTACGTGTCATTCCATTGTCTTCGTACATTTTCTTTAGAGTATCCCAAACTTCTTTACACGACTGTTTGTCTCTAATATGCACAAAAATGGATGTATCCAACGTTAAAATCAGTTTAGCTTTGGCTTTGGAACATATTACCGAGTCAGTCTCTGTACCATCGAGGCATTTCGTAAGTCCTTCTAAAACAAACACGTTTTCAACTGCGAAACACCATTCTGAATAATTTTCACGACCGACTAATCTTGGTACACTGGTTAAGTAGTTAACCGCCATTATGTTCCAAACAACGAGCACGAAAACTTCAAACACCAAAAAATATTCCACTATTCTTTGCTTAATATGACAAAAAACTTTATCACGTTATTTTCCTCAAAATAAGGGTGTTCTGGGCCCATAACCTGATGTTTTTTAGTGGAAAATGAGGAAAATATAAGCAGGAGTAAAATAAAACAATGGTTCGTTTGAGAACTGTTGTCGTACTACCTTTTATTGATCGGCGTACATGCACAAAGCTGTGTCTAAATAAAAGATTCACAATGGTACATATAGATGGCGCGAGGTGTATCATTCACAAAGAAATATTATTTTGAACTACAAACAACACGTTCATGAGAAGTTTTTTTCTTAAAATGGACCCAAAATTGCCCCCTTAAATGTTGACATTCAATTAAAAAACACCCTGTATAAAGTAAGCGCTCGGGATACTTTGACCCCGTTTTACTGCCCTCGGTATCCACCTAACTGTCAGCGGTTCAACTTTGGGTGGCCAAAATGGCAGACATATTATCGATGACGATTTTTTTCCCAAAAATTTTGCACTTTTACCTCTTATTGCTACCCCCTATATCCAATAGGTTGTCAGGCTGCGCGAGAATATAATTCAATACTAAACGATACATTTTACGGGAGAAACTCCATATTACTGATGACGATTTTTCGGCTCTAGCTCTTCGTCTATCAAGAACGGTTTTACAAGTTAAAAAGAATACATTAAATAGCTGCTGAAAATTTGGTGCAAGGGGTGTCAAATTTGATAGCTGTCATTCTGTTACGATTGTTTAGGGCGCCGCCGCCGGTATAAAAATAGCATCTTAAAGTATAGGTGGATATTAAGGTCTTTAAAACACGAGCGATTTTTCGAGCACGACGGCGTAGCCGAAATAGAGCAAGTGTTGTAAAGACCAGTTATCCACGAATACTTTACGCTATTTTTTTATTGCTTTTGAAACATTCGTTACAGTAATACTAGATGAAAAGCCTGTCTCCGCCAGGCGAGAGACAATATTAAGTAGCCTCTGTCTCCGTAAGACGCCTTCCGTACGGCTAACTGTAAAAAAACACTTTTTTGCTCCTATTTTTGTCCCGGGGGCGAAATTCAAAAAACGGGCTTCGTTAGGTTCTAGCCACTGCTAAAGACTACCACTGTGCGAAATTTCATAATTTTAGCTCAAGCCATAACTTCAGAATCACGTGGACAGACAAATAAATATATATACCTACCTACATATAAATATATATACCTACCTACATATAAATATATCCACATTAGCAATTATATATATATATATATATATATATATATATATATATATATATATATATATATATATATATATATATATATATATATATATATATATATATATATATATATATATATATATATATATATATATATATATATATATATATATATATATATATATATATATATATATATATATATATATATATATAAGATTTTATTTAACCTTATAAGTCAAATCAATGTTTTTTTTTTCAATTTTTTTGTAAAATTGATGTGTATAAGACATAAGTACAATGTTTTACTATTCGAAGGAGTTTTGATCAGTAGGGTATACAAAATTAGGTCTGGCACTCCTATTCTTGCCACAACTGTTTGCCAGACCACCCCCAAAATATTTATGGCAATGATAAATTTTCTATATAAGGTATAATAAAGTTAAAAAATGTTGATTATTTATTTATTTAAGTAAGACAAAAGAGCATTTTACACAAATACTAAGTTACATCTTTTAAAAAAATATATAAAACCATTTCGTTCTCCTTCAGAGAAGGGATAAATTTTTTTTATTACTCTCTAACACAATAGGGAATCAAAAAATCATTAAAAATTTCGAGGATTAATAGACTAAAACAAAAAAAAAACTCGTGCTTAACGAGTAGCAACAATGGACTTTCTTAATCGTGGTTTGACAAAAGTTTGGTCAAGTATGAATGTGCCAGACCACTTCTATTCAAAAGTGGAATAAAAAACATATATTTTGACGTTTAAATTTTTCTTATATCTTATATAAAACATTTATCATTGCAATAAATATTTTGAAGGTGATCTGGTAAACAGTTGTGTCAAGAATAGGGGTGCCAGACTTAAATTTTTATATTCTACTGATCAAAACTCCTTTGAATAGAAAAACATTGTACCTACTTATGTTTTATACATCAATTTTACAAAAAATTAGAAAAAAGATTGTCAAGTTACAGATTGCCAGGCCGTTGGTTTATTACTTGTCTAATTTTCAAGAAGTAATAAAGTCTATTTTTAACTTATTCTCGTGTTCCCCCGTTTCGACGGCCGCCCCTTGTACTATTTTGTTCGCAATGACATTTAACGGTATTGACTTTGACTTTTGAAAATACAGGGTGTGTCGTAACAATTTACAAGAGTCGAAAACCCCTTTTGCCAAATTTCAGCCTGTATTGAAGAAACATTATCATTGTGAATAAAATATTGTTTATTTTGTTATATACACGACACGAAAGAAACAATTGAATTTGGTCATTTATGTGTAACTAGATATGCGCTTTAAAAAAAATCTTTGAAAAAACTGAGATTCCGATTTAAAAAAAAAATCGATAACGTCATATTTCAAATTTGGGACATACTGTATAAATATTTCTTTTATAGGAAAGAGCGCGACTAAAAATACTGTTGGACGGGTCCAAGCAATTTTTTCAACAAAAAATATTTTTTGATTTTTTCATTTTACTTTAAGTTAGAGACTTGCACAGTATAATTAACAAAATTAGTACCCTTTAAAGCGCTCTTTACAGTTTGAAAAATTTCTTGCTGCAAATTTTCTATCTGCGTCAGCGCACTTTTTAATTTTTAAAAATTTCTACCATTTTTCTTTCATGTGGATAGAATACGACAGGCGATATTTTTCTTGCAGCTGCGCGGATATTTGATTAGTTCTGGTTAGCTTCAAATATTTTGACAGTATAAAATTAACTTATTTCAAAAGAATATAATGGAATAAGTCTTGGAGGAAATTACTAATAAATATAATTAAGGTTCCACAATTAAAGTTTTTTCTTTACATTATTAGTGTCTTAGTAGTAAATGAGTTGTACGAGTAAAAATATAAAATAACGTCGAGCGGAAATATATGTATTCTAATAACCAAAAAAATATTTTTGCATTTATTTTATACTTAAGAATTTTAAAATCTAATAAGTTGTTTACAAACTTCATTTAGTTGGTAAACCTTATTTTCAAAACAAATTGCAGCAATAACCTTCGAACTATAAAAAGTTTAAACAAAATTGCAGGCAACCAAACATACGGCAAGAAAACATTCGCGCAAGAAAATTTTTAAGCTATAAAAATACCCTCAGTACTATTAATCAGTATCTTTACCATTTAAGTTACTATTAGGTACCCGAAACCCAAGGGTGGTAAACTTAACAAGGAGTGCTCGATTTTTACTATTTGTCCGCAGATATAGGTTATGTTTGGACGTCACCCGTTTGCCCATTTTGCCCAGAAGATAGATTTATTTTATTAATTTTTGGTAAATATTCAACTTTTAAAAACTGTTTTGAAAATGCACTTACTATGAGAACTGTAATGTATAATATTTTAAAAAATTAAGACTTAAACAATAAGGCAAATGGATAACGTCACAAATACCGAATTGACATTTAATTTGGCGTATATGGGCTTAAATTGAATCGAGCACTCCTTGTTAGGTATATCACCCTTGCCCCAAACCCAAGGGTGGTAAACTTAACAAGGAGTGTTTGTCCGCAGATAAGGTTATGTTTGTGACGTCACCGTTTTGCCCAGACGGTAGATTTGTTTATTTATTTATGTTAAATATTCAACTTTTAAAAACTAATTTGGATGTACACCCATTATTAGATCCGTATTGTATACCATTTGATAAAATTAAGACTTTATACTACTTGTAAACAAAATCACAGGCAAAACGATTACGTCAAAAATGCGTCACAAATATCGAATTGACATTTAAATTGGCTTATATGGGCTTAAATGGGATTCAGCACTCCTTGTTAGGTTTACCACCCTTGTCCCAAACCCGAGGGTGGTAAACTTGACAAGGAGTGCTCGATTTTTACTATTTGTCCGCAGATATAGGTTATGTTTTGACGTCACCGTTTTGCCCAGAAGATAGATTTATTTTATTAATTTTTGTTAAATATTCAACTTTTAAAAACTAATTCGGATTTACTCCTACTATTAGATCTGTATTGTATACCATTTGATAAAATTTAGACTTTATACTACTTGAAAACAAAACAATAGGCAAAACGATTACGTCACAATTATCAAATTGACATTTAATTTGACGTATATGGGCTTAAATGGGATCGAGCACTCCTTGTTAAGTTTATCACCCTTGCCCCAAACAAGGCGCCATTAAAGGGACATTAAAATGATAATTTTTCATTCGTAATGACTTAATCGCTGACTCTTTTGGTATGACGTTCCTGGCCTTATCTTCTTTAAATCGGACTCTAACTGAGATAAAAGGCATGAGCTCCTCTCTGCATTTTTTTTTTCGTTTTGAATTCAGAAAAAAGAGAAAAAATCCCACCAAAAACACTTATGTCAAATAAGGGGTGAGGTTCATATCCAAAATTCTCGGCCCCTTAAAGTACTGAGATCGCAAAATTAGTCCTGTTCATAATTTTTGTTCCACTATTTATTGAATTGGCATGACAGTCCGATATTTTTGGATAGGAACTTGGCCTTTATTTTACATTAACATTTTACATAAGTATTTTAATGTAATTATTTTTACGTTCATTACATTATTACATAAGCTGAAATAATCTCAAAAACAATAAACTTTTTTTTATAGATTCTAAAAGCAAAATGAAGAGGTGGATTCAAAATACCATATTTAAAATGAATTATGAAGAAGAGGTACCTTATTGCGTTTGCATCCATGACGGTATGTCTTACACTGTGAATAATATGGCTATCAAAACGGCTCCGACGGACAAACTCTTTTTTATAATGCCGTTGTTAAAGAAAGATAAGGCAATATTCAGGTTGGTGGTTTCTCAGATCATTTCATAAAAAAAAAGATCCAATAAACATAGATCCGGTGATCCGGAAATGTATTGTTTCCAAGATACACGGTGTTAAATTTAAATTTTTAAAAAATCAGTCAAAAGATATTTGAATTATTTTTTAAAAACCGTATTTAAAAAAATATTATCCTGAACTTAAAGACAATATATTTCCACACCTAGTTTATAAAAACTTTTTTTATAAAATAAGCTGAGAATTCACCCCCTTAAATATTTTCCGGGTTTTTTTATACCCTGTATAATCTTCTTCCATAAAATCTTTTTATTATCGTAGTTTTTAAAAACTTTAACAGATTTTGTATTGTGAAACGACGTTTTTGTACGCGTATATCGCATTATTTATATTAAAACTTTTAAATTAAGTTACTGTAAAAAAAACAATTCAGGCAAAGAAAATAATTTGCAAGTTTTTTATTATGGCGGTGATTGCTTTAATAAAATACGTACCATGGCCATACAGGGCATATTTGTAACTTTCCTTTTATTTAAAAAATATTAATAGCCATTTTCTGTAACTTTTTTCCGTAGAATCTACAATAGTCCAGGCAGTCAAGCATTTCACCTCCGAAATTTTTTATATATGGACCGATTTATTTGAAATTTTGACAAATGATAGATGGATGGTCGAAAAGCAAAATCTATATGGTGCCGATGTGCGCAACCACCCCCTTCTGGGGTGGGCAATTTTACCCAAAATACCCCAGAAATGATGATGAGCAAATTTGAAGTAAAAATGGCATGTCAAGTTTTTTGCCAGATCAATAGTTTTGAATTATTCGCAATTGAAAAGTGCGATTTTTCGTTAAAAACACCTCATTTTTCAATTGTTTTTACGCATAACTCTGTAATTATGCGTTTTATCGAAAAAAATGTAATGAACAAAATAAAGCTTATAAAAAAAACAAAGAAATTAAGCTATTTACTAAGATCTTAAAGTTCTACCTAAGGCAAGTTATAGCTGCTTAAAGATCTTTAATTTTACGTGATTAAGTACTTAACCTTAAACAACGGGAAAAGGGTACATTTTTCAACAAAAAGTCATAGAATATTTTTTAAAGAGCATAAAAAGACCTTTAAAATGAGCACCGATAAAAGTCTTTTTGACTGAAATTTCAGTGATATATGGTGTAAAATAGTTCAAACAAAAAAATCCAAAACTAAATGTCATTTCATTCAAAATCAAAATTAAACTCATTCCTTGCACCAATTACTTTTTGTATATATTTATTTAGGAAAGTTTTACTGATTGAGATTTTTTCAAAAATTTTTCTTTTTTTCATTTTAACTCTAAAACCATAAGATACGAAAAAAACTAAGGAGTAGAAAAATGTAGCATTTTTTATGACGATTATTTTTTTTTTGTGGCATAAAAATTTTACGGAGTTATAACCAATTTAAACTTTCACTATAGTGCAAGGACTGCTTTTCCGCAGCCCTTTGACCCTTTACCTATAAAATATTAAGAGTTTCAAGCCCTTTTAACATACATAGGCTTGTAGCCCTGAAAATTACCTTTAAAATGCTTTTTTGTAGGATGTAATAGCTTCAAAATTAACAGAGTTACACAAAAAATAAGATGTTGAAATTTTTATTCATGAAGAATGTACAATGAAATATTGAATGTCTTTGCATAAAATTTTATTTTATTTTGGCAAAGGGATGGTTCTTAAGGGTTGGCAGGGTGTAGACAATTAAAAATTACTCCGTGTTCAGAAAATAAACTTTATAGAACCAATTTAAAATCAAAACATCAGTAGTCATTAAAAAATATTTTTTTATTTTATTTTTTCAAAGGGTGGTTTTTAAGGGTTTAGGGTGTAAAATTAAAAATTTTTCAAGTAGAAATAATAAACTGTAATATTAAAATTACGCAAAATCTAAAAATTTGCAGTCATTAGATATTTTTTTTAATTTCATTTTCTGCAAAGGGGTAGTGTTTAGGGGGTTAAAAAAGGGGTTCTTTTAAATTTTTTAAAAAACCAATTTTTTTTTTTTTAAAATCAAATTAATTTTACAAATTGTTAAAAGAATTTTTTTTTTTTTCATCAAAAGGGTAGCTTAAAGATTCTTAAGGGTTGTATTTAAAATACACCAATTTTTTTTTGTAAAATACGTTATAATTTATTCTGCATTTTAAAAAAAAAAACATTTGAAACGAAAAAAAACCCAAAAAAAACCATAAAAAAAAATTTTTTTCGATAAAAGGGGGTTTTCACCCTTAAAAACAATTTCACACCTTTTTGACTATATACATTTTGATATGGAGGGTAAGATAAATTTAAAATTCCAAATTTTTAAAAAAAAATCGGTTTTATATATAAAAATTATTATTTTCACTATTTTGAGCTTGGGGTGCCTGGACTTCAAGAATACCCCTTTAAAAAAAATGTTTTAAAAAAAAAAGTAATTTCAAAAAAATCAGTTGGGGGCCTCCTTAGGTTTTTTAGGTTTTTAAAACCCCAAAAAGGTTTAAAAAAAATTTAAAAAAATTATTTAACATTACATAGTTACAGTTTTTTTTAAAAAATTTTTTGAACATCTGTATTTTTTTTTTTTATTAATGTTATCTGGGGAAAAACAGCCAAATTATTAAAAAAAAATTTAAATGCTTTCCCCCAAAATATCATTAATTTTTAACGCGCGTCGCGTCTCCCCCAAAAACCCAA
>JAHBCN010009152.1:0-36377 GCA_019359885.1 Listronotus oregonensis | reverse complement strand
TTTAAAAGTTTTATCGATAGCAATTAAGATCCATATAACACATCATTCACTACGAATACATTAATTTTACCAATTCAGCGCTCATTTTTGATCTTTAAGTCTCCTTTATGTTTGTAATTTGGTCGCATGAACATAGCTCCATAAAAAATAATCTAGTGGTCTGAAACCGCAGCTTCTTAGAGGCCAAGCATCGGGTTAAAGTTGTTCAAATCTCCTTGAACCTCTTGCATTAGGAAACTTTTCTTTAAATATTTGAATAGTTTCAACAGGAGTGTGACAAATATAACCGTCCTGTTGGAAGAGCATGCCATCCAAATTAATTTATTATGTTTGGGCCAACAAAAAAAAAACAGTTATTATCGTTAGATACCTTTCACTGTTTATTGTAACCGCGTTTCCTTTCTTTTTTGGAAAAATTATGTTTATTTCAAAATAAGCTTTAGCGGAATTTTTTTTTTTATTATTAGGATTATTTTCAAGTTTTTTTTTTAGCCAACTTGCTAAACAATGAACGCTTATAAAAGTATACATCTTGTAAGAGTAATAAAGGCAAATCCTTCCTCAAACGTCGCCAAGTTTACATCCCTGGGAGAAGTTCTTAATTATTTTAAAATGTATTCAATTTTGGCCAAAATATTTAGATAATTAAATTTCCATTGTCAAAGTCGAACTTTCTAAACCTAGTTTTTTTCATTGCCAAGAAATGTAAAAAGCGATTTAAATTTGCGATTTTTTTTTTAGATTTTTGTCCAAAATTTTTTTGGCGCTTTTTGCTTCACAAAAAGAAGGCGGACCTGCAATTTTTTGAACTTTACAATTCATCATTAATTTTTGTCGATTTTTTTATATTAATAAAAAGTATTTTCATCAAAAAAAAAAAGATAATAAAACAAAGCTTAATAATGTACCATGAAAACTTTTAGTTTTTTAATAAATCTTAATGGTTGTATCGTAAATAATCATTGTAATTATATATTAATAAAAACGCAATAAGAATTTATTAAAATTACTTAAAAACTATAGGAAAGACAATATCTATTTTATGGTCTATATCTTTATTAAATTATGTCGTCCTCAGATATTAGATTTAAGATTGCTTGCATTTTGAAAAATTTTGCGCCTCTTTACAAAAAAAGAAGATTTAATAACACCTTTCCTGTACGCACAGTTTGCTTGACAGACATTTAAACATCTACAAGCTATTTGGCTGTGGGAAAAGTTGTTAAATAAAAAAATATATATTTGTCCAATTTTATTACAAATACTTTAAGCTAGGCTCATCTTAAAAGATATACCTATCCTGCCTTCAAAAAGTTTAAAGAATCTAAACAAAATAAAATGGATTTTTATTTAAAAATTTTTTTAAAATTTTTTTTTTTTAACTTTAAAAGTGTTAAAAAGTTTCTCACACATTTTTGTTAAAAATGCATAGGATTCGAGATAATTTAGAATTTTTAAATTGAAGACAATTTTTCCCTTTTTCAAAACGGGTTTTTTTTAATAGGCTTTTTATTTTTTTTTATTTAGCACCCAAAAAAACGTTTAAAATTTTTTTGTAAAAACAAAAATATTTAAATTTCAATCGTCATTTGATGTCGCTTTTACGCACGCGTGCCTAAAAGTTAAAAACATAAATTAAATTGTACTGAATTTTAAATCATTAAGTACATATATTAATATTACGATCTTTCATATTAAAGATCTGTACATGGGTCGCACATATAGTTCGTTCTTCATTATTGGTTTTTAAAGAAAAAAAAAAACAGGAGTAGCACCAACGGCAGTGTAATTATTTTTTCCCCAAATTTTTTTATCATAATCTTGTTTTTTATCGAATTTTTTACATACTTTTCCACCACGAAGTTAAACGCCAACCTCCGTGTCTTTTTAGCATCGATATGTGGGCACCTGAATCTGCAAGGAAGGTCCAGAAACCCCGGCGGCCCAGTTAGGCGTTTTTTTTGGGGAAGAAAAAGAATTCGGCAATCTTTTAAGGGATAGAACCAATAGTATTTATACCCACAGGTTTTGTAGTGCATTTAAAATTTCTATACGTGATGAATAATTGATTGTGATCGATACTAGATGGACGTAGACTTACATATTTACAAAACTGTCCAAAAAACTCACTTTTTATGTTTCCCTCTGATATTGTGAATATTTCCAAAACAAAAACTAACCACATATCATCCTCAATGTCTTTTATTTGTAAGTAAGTTAACTCTTCTCCCCTACAGGTTCAGGTTCTTTCAGAAACATTTTAAACTCCTTTTTTCAGAAAATATTTTGGACTTTTCGGGTTATAACAACTTGATTTTTTTTAAGAAATGCAATATCATTGGTATATTAACTTATGTTCACATTTTTACCAAGATATATAGTAGTGCGCATCATTGAATAAATACTCCATAAAGTAGAAGGGGCACATTTCAAAGATGGCTGGAACAAGTACGCCAAAATACATTTTTCTGAATAATTCAGTACCTTCTTTTCTGCGCCAAACATTTAATTTTTCGTAAGATTTCTGATACAATTTCTTCGATTTTTAAGGCATCGACGTGCGTAAAGTAGCTTCTGCTTCATTTCCTATATTGGAGTTTTCAGATTTGTTAGAAATTTTTCTCTAATTACACTTAAATTTTGGGGTTTTAAAAAAATAAAATAAATACTTTTACTGCTTGAACTGATAAAACGGGCATTCGACAAAGTTTGTTTTTTTTCATAACGACCAATTTAGCAAAAATAGGAAATTTTTTAAAATAAAAAATTTAAAAAGACATAGTTTTTAAAAAAAATCGTTTGATACAATCAGTTTTTTAGGATATGTTTGAAACTGCCCCCGACCTCGGTTTTTGGGAAAAAACTACCTTTTTACAACATGTATAAAAAAAAATTTCTTTTTTTCCCCTTTAAAACCTCTTTATTTTCTTGTAGTCAAAAAAACCCCTTTATAAAAACCCGAAAATTTCATTTTTTTTCCCCCCTTTAAAAAAATTTCCCTATAAAGTTTGTTAAAGACAAAATCTGTATCCTTCCCCCTTTTTTTTTAAAGAGTATTCAACCGATTAAAAAGCCCCAAAAATCAAGTTTATAAAGTTTGGGTAGGGGGCCGACTCGTTTTTTATTGTTTTCCCTGTTTTTAAAATTTCGAACCCGCAACGTGTGTGTTTGTCTATTTTTGTTTGGGGGAAAAAAAATTGATATAAAATTAAAAGGGGTTTAAAAATTTGGGGTTTTAAGGGTATGGGGCCCAAATTTTTATTGGGTTTAGCCGCAGATATTTTGACATCTTCTGTCCAATTTTTGGGGGAAAAGTTTAGCATTTATAAATTCTTACTTTATAATAAGTAAAAAACATTCGAAACTGTTTTAAATCACAAAGTAATAATTTATGTTAACAATTAATAATGCTTTTGTTTATACATATTCATTATGTATTAAAGTCTTTTAAATAATTCGAAGACATTCATTGCACAGTGGATCAAGGAGTAAAAAATACTTTCCGAGAAATTACCAAGTTATCCTGTATTGTTGTGACGAATGCATGTGTCTTTAAAAAACATTGTTGGGTACTCGCCAAGAAAGTTTTTATACAATGGGATAGCTTCGGTCCTGGTCCCGGAGTATAGTGACTGAGTCTGCTCAGTCCTATTAACCCTTCTGAACTTGCAGATCTCCTGAAAAAAAATAACATAAAAAAAGTGTAATAATATCAGTTGTAGCCCTTGTAAGCTGTAGTTAAGCCATCTTCTTCATTTATCTTTTTTGCTCTTATATCATAATAGTTAAACTGTGATATGGGTGATCGATAAAATAACCTCTGAGTAAGTTGAATCGCTGGTGACCTTGCCTATAAAAACTGTTTTGACATTAAAATATCGACGTTGTAGCACACAAGTTAAGTCAAAAATAGTATTAGATGGGTTTAAAATTTTAAATATAAAGCTCCCATATAAGCTTTAAATTTATATAATTCAGTGCAACCAAAAAGTGAACCAGAATCCGGTCGGTTACGGTCCCCTTTAAACGGAATCCACCCTTATCTGCAAAAATTTTAAATCTTTATTTGGGGGGAATTTTGAAATTCCTTTTCTGGGGAAATAACTCCGGGGTTATAATTTACCACTGTATGAAAAGACGATAAAATCTCGTGTATATGTTTCTACGTTACCTATGTGAGTATAATACACCTCTGCAGTCGTATATTATTTCCAATTATGGGCGCTGACCGCTGACTTAAGGTCCCATTAATACAGAGGTATAAAATATACACACCCACCTACGAGGTACGTTTAAATAACGTTTAAAAAAAACGATATTAAATAATTGTGTTTGTTCTAGTTTTGAAATTTTGCTTCCGTGGGAATCCAGCAAAGAATTGCATTTTAAGCAGTATATATTAAATCACATTTAAATTAAGTTTAAATAAAATGTAAAATAAGATAAAATTTGTAATATCAACACGCGGGCGACCCGGGTTTGATTCCCAGTGACGGAGGTACATATACCCAGCTGACAAACCAATATCTTGCATGCAGAAATTTTTAGTGTGATAAAAGGAGATGTCAATTTAATAGGCAAAGGCTTGGGTGAAATAAAGACGGACAAAAAACGTGTTTTGGCGGATTCCCTTTTTACCGGCCCAACAAGAAGAGGGTAATACCGCGGGTAGGGCATTCGGGGGGGGGCAGTGTTGCCAGCTAGCGGAAAATTGTCCGCTTTGCGGGAATTTTAAAGGTTTGGAAGAAAAACCTCAAAACCGGAATTTTGGCAAATTACTTTAAATTGCAGAACATTTATTTTAATACTATTAAAAGTGATAGAAAGATAATTTTTAGAATGGCTGTCAGTTTATTTTAAGAAAAGTTTTCTTATGTTCACAATCAAAAAAAAAAAAATATTTTTGTCTTAAATACAAAGTAAAAAAAAAGGAATCGTATTGGCAATAATAATTTAAACGCGATGTGTGTGCTACACAGTAGCCCTAAACTTCAGTATTAGCCGGACTTCGGACGTTAAAAAAGGGAATTGTCAATCATTATTTTTTTATATTATCAAAAAAAGGGTTTTTTTTATAAAAACCTTCTGTTTAGAGCCTCTTTGGGTTTTGGGAAACGATGGAAAAAGGGTAGATGGAATGACCTTAATTCCCTGGGAAAAATGGAAAACAATTCTTTGGGACCTACTTGCAGCCATACACTTAAAATCCTATCTGAACACAACCAATTTTGTAGGTGCGGCTGCTCTTTCCGGGGAAAAAAAAACATCCCCAAAAATAAAGAGCGAAGAACCTTTACTTCATTTCCTTTTCAAACTTTTTTTTTGGGGGAGGGCTCAAAGTTTATTAAAAAATTTTCAAAAAAAAACAATGCAAAAAAACTCGAAATTTCTTTTCAAAAATTGGTTTTCCGCAACGGGTGAGCATTCAATCCGGGAATTTCTCCCGGGGTTTCGGGGTAATCAATTTTAAAACGGGGTCGGGGTTTTCTCGGATTCCAAAAATTAATTATTGGGAAAAAATTTTTTTTTTTTACTAGCTAAGTAACACCTTTCATTAAAAATCCTTTTTTTTAGGGTTAAAAAAACCATAAAATAACCTAATAAAATGAAAATCTATCTTATCCCATTTAAAAGGAACAACAAAATTATTAAAGTTTAGAAAGAAATTTTCCAAAAAAAAAACGTTTAAAAACAAAATTTTTTTTTAAAAAAAGTCTTAAGAAGACGAGTTGATCTAGTGTGTTCTCACTTAGACCTTATGTTATTGCAAAAAAACTACCTATTGAAAAGGTCCTTTTGGGTTCCCTGGGAGGAGGAATCGTCATTAACATATCATATTATCCACTCAAAAAAAACCTCCAAAATTTTCAAAAATTCCTTTTTTTTTTTCTTGGGAATCCCAGGCTGATGCCCATCTAATACCTGGGTTAAAAATTATTTCTGGAATAAGTTTTGATTTTTCATTATAATATTTCTCTTTGGGGGTTTTAAAAGTTTTTTCCAGACATCTCTCAATTTTTTAAAAAACCTTTTCTACTCCTTTTTTTTTTTAAATCGCAAAAAGGGCCCCCCCTTCATTTCATTGCTTCTTCCAAAACCATTTTTCCCTCTTGGGGGAACCCGTTTTCTTTTTTGTATTTTGGATTTTCTTGTTCAATTTTCTTCTTGTTGGGTGCTATAAAAATTCATCTGTCTGATTTTTTTTCGCGTTGTAAATATCCTAGGATTAAAGATAAAAATGTCTGACGTTGACTAATCCTTGTTCTTAGTTGTATTTCAACTGTGTATTTAAAAGGAGTTTTTTTTTTGTCTCAGATAGCAAAAATTTTTAGGACAATATCTGCTTTAAATTTCTTTCCCCAGACAATGCCTAAACGGTTTTTTTACAGGATATAATATTTGGACTATTTCTCTTATTATTTGAATTCTGATTGGGTTTAAAAAGAGTTTGGGTAAAGTTACGTCAAACTTTTGTACAATAAAAAAAAAATATAATAAGAAAAATTAATTCAAAAACCGGGGCTAGTGGGTTCCCGGGGTTTCGGGGAACGAAAAAAAGGCGGGGTCCCGGGGGTCCGGAACCCGATTCAGGTTGAATGCCCCAGCAACGGATAATGCAGCATCTACAGGGAAAATCCAGGAAGACCTAGGACTTGATGAAATTTATAATTTTTAAATATAGATTAATTATTTTTTATTTTAAAAATTTTTTATTTGGTATATGAATTTCAATCTCATTTTTTTAAGATTTTTACATTATTTTCGTTTTAATGCTGTTAAATTATTCACTGTTTTTTTTAAATTTAATAAATTAAAGGTTACTGAATTTTATTAGACAGGCCTAATAAAAAATAAAAAACCCATTCTAAAAAAATAAACTCATAAGCATTTTAGAAAAAAATAAAATTAATAGTTATTAGATCCTACTAATGGAAAAAAAATTAAATATTCAAAAACATTCTAATTTTTAAAAAATTCTTTTGGACATTACCCCGCTGAGCTTCGCAATACCGCGTGTTGGGGTTTGGGGCTTGGATGGTTGGACCTAACAACCATAAATGGGTTAAACCCAAAACCCGCACCCCTCCCGCATTTAATTTTTAAAGCCTTGTGGGCTGTTTTAAAAGGGAAAAAAAATAGAAACCACATTTCTAGCCAACAATAGAACGATTAACTTTTCAGAACAACATACTGGATTTTATTACATGATTTTATATTCAAATCAATATTAATGAGCACATAGTGCAAATTATCTACATAATTTTACCACAGTCAATATGTTTTAATTTTTATAATTAATTATCAATAAAATAATATTATTCTTAAATTCTAAATTTATTTGCTCGATAATATTTAATAAGCAAAAAAGGTAATAGACAATGGAAATACCATTTTTTGTTATTTGGTGATATTAAAAAAATAATTTTCCTAATTTTTCAATTTTAATTTTTCGATTTTGTTTTAAAAAAATTTAACCAATCAAAATAGGTTTTTGGCAGGTCATTGTAGAAATTTATGTATTTTATCCAACATTTTTCTCTCTACGGTGGGTACGGGTTCTAAACAATTATAAAATTATAATTTTCTTTCCAATGTTGTAATTCAAATCATAAATAATATAAAGTAATGAGATATGTTAAACATTAAAAGAGATCTTTTCGCCAAACAATTTTCTACCAATTGTAGTAAAGTTAATGTAAAATCAAAGAATATAATATTATAAGTTTTATAATGTATTTTCATGTGATCACAATAGGTAAAAATTAATGCTGGAATTATTTTAAACACAATGTGGTGTAAAATTTTCTTTTCGAATACTATGCGCGGTTAAATTAAATCTACAATTTTTTTCTTGCTCATAAATATTTTTAGAAATCTATGCTTCGTCTTCTTCGATGATTTTCAAAATATAGCTCAAAAAAATTCCCAATTTACCAGAACGTCATTGTCAAAAGGATCATGTCAAAACGACATTTATCAACATTGACATCGGAAAAAAATTCATCTCCCAGATAAATTTGGGGTTTGCGTTTTTAAATAGGGTTTTTTTACATTTAACCCTTTTAAAAAAAACCCGATACGCTATGGTTAGAATATTTTGCAAAAAAGTAACGGACTACTCAATCAGTAAAATTAATTTATTTACTTTTAAATAATATTTTGCGCGACCTGAATGATCTGTACACAAAATCAAAGGTTCCAAATCGTTAACTTCCAGCATCAGTTAGCGAATCTCACAAACAACTTTCAGTGTGGTTAAAATCAGTGCAGTTCTTGTAATAGTCAATAAATTCGGGGGTATGAAAACTGGACGGGGGTTTAAGCAACACTAATGACCCGTGGAGTTTGGACGGGTAAAAATTCCATTCCCTTTTTTAAATAACTTTGGGCCATTCTCAGTAAAATGTGTAAAAAGCGGAAAAATTTTCATTTTTTTTTAAATTAAGGTTCCCATTCTTAAAAAAAAAAATTTGTACCATAGGAATGAACAAAAGTTTTAAATGGCAATAACAAAATTTATATGGAGTTTTAAAACTCCCAACCCCCGTTTATTTTAAATTGGCTCTTGTTAATAAATATTTTAAAATTAAGACAATAAAATGTCTTTATTTAAAAAGTTTAAATTTTAAGTCCTTAAATAAATTGCATACTCATTCTTTAGAAAAATTTATTTTTTGTTTTTAATTTTAAAAAATAAGGTTTAAACACAGAGAGAGGGGGGGGAGAGAAAAAGAGAGAGAGAGAGAGAGAGAAAAAATAAGTTTTATTAAAGTACACATCTAGCTCAATAGATCTAACAATCTTTTTTTTTCATAATTTTATTTTTAAAAATTTAACTTTTTAAAAATTTGAGAAATGGGGGTTTGGATTAATTTTTTTTAATTTTTTTTTTCCCTTTAAATCAAAGCCTAAAAAACAATAGAAAATTTTAAAAATTACTTAAAAAAATTTAAAAATCCCCAAATTTTATCCCAAAAAAAAAAATTTTAAATTAATTATTTTTAAATTTTAAGTTTTTGGGTTAAAATTGAAATTTTTTTGGGATAATTTTAAAACAAAAATTAATATTATTAAATTTTTCTTTTGTAACAAAAAATAAACAATATTTGTTACCCCTTAAAAAATGAAAAAAAAAAATATAAAAGTTTGAATTTCCCGATTAAAATAATATTCTTTACTAAAGATTTACCCTTACGGAATTTTTTTTTTTTTTTAAAAATTTAAATTATATAAAAATATTTTTAAAAAAAAGGGCGGGGTGGTGGATTTTTTTTTTTAAAAAACATACCCTTTTTATTTTTAAAAGTATCTTTAAAAAAAACCAAAAACTATCCTAAACCTGCAAAAATAAAAGAATAGTGGTTTAAAAATTCCAAATTACAAATTTTTTTGGGCATTTTTAATATTAAAAAAAAAGCAATCCCCAAAAATTTGTTTTTTTATAAAAAAATTTGTCTTTATTTAATTTTTAAAATTTATTTTTTTTAAAAAGGGTTTTTAAACCTACCTAAACCCTGCCGGACAAAACTTTAAAAAGGGTAATTTTTCCCGTATTTAATATCTGGGTTATTTTTTAAAATGGGTTTTCCTATAATAAAACTCCCAGTTTTCCCTTTCCCATTCTTTTTATTACACTTTTTATTTTTTCCCTTTTTTGGGTTTCTTTGACTTACCAAAAATTTTAAAAAAACCCGCCCCTTTTAGTAATTTCCCTTTAAACCAAATTCCTTTTTCAGTTTAAAAAAATGATTCATGACCTAAAGGGAAAAACCTGATCTTTTCACGGGACCTCTTCGGGAATTCGGATTTTAGATCTTGGATTTTTCTGGAAATTGAAAAAACCTTTATTTTAAATAGCCCCACAAAAAAATTTTGGGTTTTTAAATTTGGGGGACCCAAAAAACCCAAATTTTAAATCAAAAAATTTTTAAAATGGGTCCCCTTTAAATATTTCCCCAAAAAGTTTTTTCCAAAGTTTTTAGCGGTATTAACTGCCCTTTCCATTTCCCCTTTTAAAAACGCTGGGGGAATGAAAAAACATCTTCCCTTAAACGTTCATAAATTTGGGTAACAGTGTGGACGGTACATCGTAACAGGTAACTCGGTAACATCAAACCCCCACAAAAAAAATTTTGGGTTTGAGTTAAGTTGGGGGATTTTAAACCCAAATTTAAATCACCAAAAAAATAAAATGGGTCGGCCCTTTATTACTTCTCCCAAAACCCCTTTAAAAGGTTTTTAGCGGTATGTCCCTTCGCTTATCTTCTTTTTTAAAGGCGCGTACGGCCTAAAAACAAAACACCCGTATCGTAACTGTGTGGACGGTACATCTTTTCCGCGTAACTCAAACCCCATCGAACCACCTCCCATTTTTCCCTTTTTGCTCACTTAAAAGGGTGATTTTGGGGCTGTTTTCCCTTTCTTTTTCAAGTTTGGAGGAAAATTCCGTAATAAGGCCCCAATTCTTTTTTATTTTTAAAATTAAAAGGTCTTTTTAAAAAAGAGGGAAATGTTTTTATGGGTTATGGCTTTTGTTTTGTTACACAATAATTAATCGAAACACCGAACTTCGATGCGTAACAAAAAATTGTAGCGCGACGATGTTGCGAAACAAAGATTTTTTTCTATGTCTGTACGCGCCTTAGGGTTACTTTTTATGTTTTCACGAAAAAAAACTCGTTGTTAAGCTGAATATTTCCTGAGAATTAAAATTAACACTAATTATGTGTTCAAACCTAAGGGTCTTTATTAGAAAAATAATTTATCGAAAATAAATTTTTCCTAGTTTTCCGACAGGTGCAAACTCTATTAAAAATATGTTGATTTAAATCCCAAGGCCATAGAAGATAATAATAAAAAAACTCTAATTTATCTCATATAGATTTTTTTTAATTTTAAAATGGGTATCTATTATGGGAACCCTGTATTACCAGAGATAGATTTAAGTAAATAAAACTATATAATTAAACTTAGTATATTTTTTACAAAATAATTTCACTCTTAGATACATTAAAATACAAACAAATATATGTATTTACAACCTTAAGCGTAGTTAGACATTTTTCCCTTTTTTTATATATTTTTTATTTTTACACAAAAAACTCCCCTTAAAATAATTTCTACAATCGAGTCCATTTGCGCCGCGAAAATTGGTCCACTTTGGGATTGGACATGATGTTTCTAAAACGGTATAAGTTATCATAATTTTTAAAAACTATATGAAGAACATTTAAATCAGGTTTTTGCTGAAAGTTTTAAATTTGGATTAGTTTTTAATATTTTCTTGAGTGAAAAACACCCTAAAATCGGTTATGTTTTGATACTATTTTCCCCTTAACTCGATCATATTTCATAAATCTCTACAGCATGATTATTTTCCTTTCCTTTAAAATGGTGTATAATTTATGTAAATTTTGGGGAAAATAGTTACCGAAAAAAAGATCTCCCGTAGGCTTGCAATTGAAAACAAATCGCCTCGATACACCGAAATTTTGGGAAAAACCTAAATAAAAAATAATATTTTTTTAAAGGCTATACAAAAATTTGGGGGTGGGGTTTTTTAGTGTCCCCCCGTCTCCCGTCCTTTTGCCCGACCCCAAGGGTCTAAATGACCCCAAAGGGAGTTTACTGGACAGTCGTAGACAAAAATATTGCTAATAGTAAATAAAGCCCGGTTCGTCCACAAGTCTAATCAGATTGGATGACATTTTTTATCTTATCCTTTTAGACCATTCGGCCCCAACTCCCCCCTTTTCTTAACAAATATTGATTGTTCTGGGGTTTTATGTACCGTAGGATCATTCATTTTTTCCTTTTTTTTAATTCTTGCAGTATTTTGAATGGACCAAAATTTATCTGTTCCAAAAAGTCAATCGTTTACCCAAAAATTAGGGTTCTCAATGCTTTAAAAAATTTTTTGTACACAACACGGGTCTGTTCGTTTTTAAAAATATTTTACACTTTTAACACTTTTTTCCTGTCCCAAAAAACATCTTCTATAAGAGGACTACATAAAAAAAATACAATGTAACTTATTTTTAAAAACAAATAGACCTATTTAAACTTTCAAAAATAAAAAAAATTTTTTAACAAAACAATGAAAGATTGGGATGTTTTATTTTTTTATTTTGATTTATATTGCATTATTTTTTAAAAATCCCCTAAGAACCTTTTTCCCGAATATTCCAAAATAAATGCATGGTTTTTATACATGACAGATTTTGACAATTTTAATTATGCCCCAATTTGATTGTTAATATCTCGTTTCATGGGGCGATTTTTTTTAATTGGAAAAAGGCCTTTTTAATTAACCCTTTTTTTAATTTTTGGGGAGTGAACTGCCAAAAAAATTTTTTAGATATTTATTTTATTCTTATTTAAAGACCTTTTCAGGTAATAATTACATTGGATTGTTCAAACGGGGAGTTATCTTTAGAGACTTAATGAACCTAAAACCGAATTTAAAAAATCCAGGAGTTAAAACTTTTTGCCCATCTTAAAAACCCTTTTCCCCCCTTTTTATTAATTTTTTTATTTAATGCTCTTTTTTTTTTAAAAAGGGTTAAAAAAATAAAAAAAAAAAAAAAAAACGATTTAAATACGTAGAAAGGGTTAATGGAGCATGACATAATAGAAATATACGCTTAACTAATGGAGTGGCTTTTTAAAAAAAAAATACAAAATAAGGCATTTCTTTTTTTAAGATATGGGAGTATTGTAGTAAAAAGGGTTTAAAAGCCCCGGAAACGAACCTTTTTTTTTTTAATTTTTTAAAATGCATAGAATGATTTTTAAATTTTGACAGTAGGTAGCCCAATGATCAAAATCTATATCAAACCGAAGGGCGCCTTTACGTTGGGGTAGTTGCCAAACAATTTCGGGATTTTTTTTTTTTAAATTTTTTTGAACAGGAATCAATAAAAAAATGTTTTTTTAAAAAAATGCTCCATTTTTTTTGTGAAATAAATTTTTTGATTATTGCGATTAAAAGTCAAAGTGTTTCGTCAATAAAATAAATTTTTTTTAAATTTGGGTTTTTTTGGAAAAAACTCAAAAATGCTTTTTAAAAGGAAAACTAAAGGGAAAAAAACCTGTAGTTTAAAAAAAAAAAAAGGGGGGGGAAAAAAAAAAATTGGGTTTTTTAATTAAACTGTTATTCATCAAACACAAAATTTCAGAGTTTAAAAGGTAAATAACGCAAAATCTACGTATTTGGGTATATATCAAAAAAATTGAGTGATTTTAAAAAAAATTAAAAAATTAACCCAAAATTTTTTTGGGAAAAATTTTTCAAAAAACCCCCTAAAAAAAATTTAAAAAACCCAATTTTAAAAATTCCCTTTTTATTTTTAAAAAATTTTAAAAAAGGTTTGTTTTTTTTTGGGGCCAAGTAAAAAAAATTTAAAAAAATTTTTTAAAAAAATTTTTTAAAAAACCCAAAAAAAAAATAAAAAAAATTTTAATTTTGTTAAAAAATTTTTTTTAAAATTTTTCTTTTGAAAAAATTTTGTTTTAATTTTTTTTAAAAAGGGTTTTTAAACCACTTTTTTTAAATTTAAATTATTAAAAAAAGGGGTTTTTGATTTTAATTAAATTTTTTTAAAAAATAAAAAGGGTTTTTTTTCCAAACTTTTTAAATGATTGCCGACACGAAAAAAAGATCTGTAAAATAATTTTTACAGATGAATAAATTTTTAAAAAATTTTCCCCTTGCCAAGAATATTTTAATTTTTTTTTAAAAAAAAAGGTTTCTGGGTAGTTTAAATATGATTTTTATAGTTTCGATCTATGTCCCAGGAACTGCAGACCACCAAAAAAAATTTTGAAAACCGTGCAATGTGCAATAAATTGAACCCAAAATTTTTTTTTTTTGAAAATTTAAAAATTTTTTTCTATCTGTCTTGCACAGATGACGATTTCTTAAACCGTTCATCACTTTGGATGGAGGGAGGTTGCATTTCTTTTTTCTAAAATAAAGCAGGAATAAATGGTTTTTAAAGATCGAAAATGGTTTGTCGGAAATCTCTGTGAAAAAAAAATAATAAAATTTTTTTTTAAATTACGTAGAAAGAGCCTAAACAGAAAGCTAAACTTTTTTGGGGAATCATTTATTTTTTTTTGGGGGTTTTTTTTGAAAAAAGATCTTATTTTTTCATAAGCACGTTACATCCTTAGTCACACCATCCCCTTTAAAAGCGGATTTCTCTGTTACGTCAAAGAGTATGTTTTTTCTTTTTTTACTTTATATACTGTATTTTTCCCAAAAATTTTAAAAAAATGGTTTTTTTCCAATTTAAACTTAAAAATTTTTTTAAAATTTAAAAAATAACCATTGTCCTTATTAGGAAAAGGGAACATCCCCCCCTTTCGGGGTTTGGTTTGCTTCAAAAAAATTTGGCAGTTTAATTTCTCCCCCTTGCTCATAATAAGTCAACTCGAAGTTCCACTTTCATGCACACAAAAGATTACTGCAAGTTTTTCTTCTGAGTATTAAAAAATTAGCCAAAATCGATATTCTCAAAAAATAAACCCCAAAAAAACATTATTTAAAAAAATTGTTATATTTGACTTAAACCAATATTTTAAAAACTAATTAAAGAACTCCATTCATCCATAATGCTATAACAGTTTTAAAAAAAAAAAAAAAACCTTTGGACCTATTGCCCTTCTCTTTACTTTGTCATTCGTGTGACCCAATTTATTTTCCCAAAGTGAAAAAACCAGAACGTTGTGTATCTGATTTGAACGGTAACAGAATTACATCTGGCAACGTGAAATTGTTTCCCACCCTTTTCAACACTCCGCAGGAAATAACATGATGTCCTAAAAAAGCATTGAAATAAGTCCTGCTGGGAATATGGGCAAGCTTTCAATAATTGCAAAGTGCACGCTATACAACAACCCCCCGGGAAGTCTTATCAACGCCTGGTTGCCCAGTAAATTGTCCTGTGGCCATTTGGGGGCATTCTGTAAAAAGGGCATTATTAAATGGTGTGGTACTCAAAAAAAAAAAATATTAAATTTTTTTAAATTATAAAATTTCTTATAAGATGTTAAAATTAAAACTAAATATTTTAAAATTAAATATATAAATTTTTAAATGCTTTAGGTTAGTTTTTAAAATTTTTTCTTAAAAAATATTAATATTGGGAAAAATTTTTTTGTGATTTTAAAAAAAAAATAAAGTTTTTAAATTTTAGGTGTGATATTTTCGTTTGAAAAAAAAGGGGGAAATATAAAAAAAAAAATACAGTAGAATAATATTAAAGTAAAAAAATTTATATTACGGGAAATTTAAAAAAATACCCAATTTTTTTTAATTTCATCTTTGAAGGAAAAAAAAAACCCTAAAAACCATTTTTCCATGTATTATCAGTCTGTCACAAAAGTTTTAAAAAAATATTGTTATGGGCACTCGAAGATGGGACCACTGCGGTCCATTTCCCCGGGGGTATCGGCTCTTCGCAAAGGTCGATTAACTGTTACGAGCGTAAAATTTCCCCTTAAAAATTTTTTAAAAATGAAAAAATTTAAAAAATTATCAATGTTGAGACAAATCGGGCCCTTTTTCGGGAAAAAAAAAAAAAAAAAAAAAATTTTTGGTTTATACAGAAAATAATATAAAGATAAAAAAAAAGTAAGAACTAGAAAAAAAACCATCTGTACAGCCAAATAAAAAAAAAAGGAAATTATGAAGGGGTAACTTTCCTTTAAACAAACCCAAATTAAAATTATTCGTTTCGCGTATTTATTTTTTTGATTTCTTTTTTTTGTTATGAGTTTTAAGTCTTAAAAAACTAGGATTAGTATTTTCGGTAAAATAATCTTAAACTTTAAAAAGCGATGCTATATGAAAAAAAGGTCACACTATTTAAAAAAAAAAAAACACAATTAAACAGTTGTCCGGCAGTTATCTTGTTATTTAATCATATTTTTAATTGCGCATCCCAGTAGTAAAACATAAAAAAAAAATAGAAATTTAAAAAAGTTGGTTATAATTAGGGTTTTTTTTTTTTTATGTTTTTCATGTATAGACCCTTATGGGAATAACCTGTATTAAATTTTTTATTTTTTTTTTACGTTTTTTTATTTTTAGGGTTTTTTGTCTAAATAAATCCTTTTTATAAAAATTTTAAAATTATTTTACTTGTTTTAAAAAAATGCAGGTATTTAAAAGTTTTTGTATATGGAATTTATTTTACAATTAAAAATCAATTCGTTGTGACAGGTACCTTTATTATTTTAAAAAAAAAGGGGGTGGTGACTTCTTGGGGATTTTAAAATTTTTTTCTTTATTTAAAAAAATTTTTTGTAGATTGGGGTTGTCATTAGTAATTTTTATGTAGTAATATAAAGACCTTTTTTAATTTTTTCGTTTTTAAGGGCTTTTCTTTGCTAAAATTTTGAAGCGTTTAAAATCATTGTGTAAAAACAAGAAATGCATGTTGTCCAAGGGTTTTTACTTATAAAATTTTTCTTTTAGGTAATGTTAGTTTGATTTTTTTTTTTAAATGTTAGGCTGATGATTTAAATTCCCCCCTAGACAAAATTTATTATTTTGCAGGAGATTTTATAAAAAACATTTCTTGTTTTAAATTTAAAAATTTTTTTTTTTTTTTAGATTTCATAAGGTTTTAAGTTTTGTGAATAGACCAAAAGGAAAAAATTTTTTATATAAAATTTTTTTTTTCTGAAAAGCCAGTAATTTCTGCAATTTTTGCTAGTAACTAAAAAGAATATTTTACAGATTAAAAATTAGTATATAAAAAAAAAGCTCTTTAAAAATTAGACTATCTGTTTAAAATTTAAAAATAATAAACAAATGTTAAAAAAACCAAAATAAAATTATATTTTAAATTTTTACTTTTTAGTTACTAAAAAAAATATTTTTTTTTTATTTGGTACAGCCTCGTATGGGTTCTTCAGTGGGTGAGGGGTTTGTTCCCCGGGATTAAATTTTTGGAGATTGGGGAAAGGAAAAACTTCTGCAGGCGAGGTTCCATAGTCTTGACACTCCGGGGGGAAGGAACGAAAACGGGAAGTTCAGGGGGGCCCTCTAACTGAACTGTAAAAAAGGTGCATAAAAAATTACTACGTGTTGCTCTGTTGGGAGCTGCCAAAAAGGAATTTACTGGCCAACTCCTCTGAGCGAAGCCGTGAAAATACCCCTAGAAGGGCGTCAGATCCCCTACAGCTCGACGGTGGGCAAGAAAAAAAGCCTTTCTGTGACGTTGGATCATTAATAAAGAATGCTCTTCTTTGAATGGAGTCCAGAAAGCTAAGTGTGGTAGGGGCGCCATTCCCCGACGTGAGAAAAAATTCAAAGGGCTGATTTGGGATACATACAAGGGGTAAAATTGGGAAAGAAATATTTTCTGGCTCGGAAAAAATCCAACTTTTTAAGCGCCGAAACTATGGATAAAATGTGTTTGTGCCAGTTGAGGTTATTCTCAAAAATAACGCCGACAAAATTAAACGACTCTTTTTTGCAGAACTTGGCCGCTCTTGTAAAAATGTTTTCTGATAATCTCCTTTTTAGCATAAATTTTTTTCCAAAATGTTTTTGGGGGTGCGAACTTTTAAAAATTTTCTAAAAAAGTGCATTTTAAAAAAATACAAATTCTAATTAACCTCGCGGGGAAAATTTGGGGCAAAAATTTAATAGTTAAATAAAAAGGTAGGTAAAAAATTTACCCATAACAACTATATTCTTGAGGAATGGGAAAAATTTTTTTTAAATTTATTAACTAAAAACATTTTTTTCGTCATATAATTTTTTTAATGCCAGAAAAAGAAAAAAAAGGTTTTGGTAAATCCTAATGGGTCAATTTTTTCTTTTATTTTCTCTGTGATCAGTAAGATAATTTTTATATAATAATCTAAATTAAATAAAATTTTTTTTTGGGGACAATTTTACTCGTTTTTTGTAGTTAATCGCCTTAGAAAAACTTTTTTTTATTATTCTTAGAGCTAGGTAAAGCGATTTCCGAAAAATTGGTTTTTGGGTTTTTAAAATTTTTAAAAAAACTTTTCAGCCCTTTTTAAACTTGCATAAAATATATATTTTTTTATTATTTTTTTATTTAGACTTAACGTGCCTCGACTTATAGCAGTCATTGGCACAATAACAATATTAATTTTAAGAAATCAGTACATGTGAGAGAGTTAACAATTTAATATAGTTTACTTTGGTAAAATATTCTATGTTACTTTAACCAAAAAAAAATGACAGTTCATTATGAATATTTAAAAACTATAAGCTAAAAAATTGTAACAATCTCTTGTGTAAAGCGTTTACCATCTGTTAGTTTTCAAATTTTTCTTTGTCTCGTTATCGTTATACTTTAAAACCCCCCCCCCCTTAGCTAAGCGAACATTTTATCATTCTATCCGTTCTAAAACATTTCGAGGCGACGCGACGTTTTAAATTCTCTGTATCACGTTTTTGCATTTTCTTTTTAATCTTTCCGGAATAAAAGATAATAAAAATATAAAAAACGTTTGGAAATTTAAAAAGGGAAAAAAAAAATTTTTAAAGATAATTAGCGGATGCTTGTCTATTTGTTTGGGGTTTTTTTTACTTTAAAGCTTCGGACAAGTTTTTGTACGGGGACAGTTATTTATTTTATCCGACATCTGCTTGTTATTTAAAGCAATTAGGGTAAACTATCAAATAACACACTAGTGTGTTATAAACCATAACTTACTAATGGGTTATGGTTTATAACTCATTTTCTGATTCTAAGTTTATTTATTTTTATCATTATTATTAAGGTTTTTTTAAATTAAAATAATTTTAAAAAAAATGACATAGTTTTAAATAAACAAAAAAATTTTGTCCATTAAAATTGATCAGGGTTCTATAAGGCCGACAGAACTAATGACTGTTTACTGGCCCTTTGGGTTTTTTCACCTTCAATTTTTTTTTGGGGAGATTCTTCAAGGGGCCCCGCTACTGATAATGATTTCCATCCCCCCTGGCTTTAAAAGGGTTTTTATGTTGGCCTCCGCATTTAGGGTTAAAAGGGGAAAGGAGGACCTTCTTAAACAGTGACCGGTGTGTGGGATCCTTTGGGTTTAAATTCGCATTAATTTTTTTGGGGGTTTTTTTTCATGGTATTTATACCCAGTTTGTCATTGCCATTTTTTAGAAAACAAAAAAAGGTTTGGTTGGTGTTTTTTTTGGCACAAAGAAATGTATTTTGCACACAAACCAACATGGTTTACTAAAAATTTTCTTTTGAATAAAAAATTTCCTTAATCTTAAACTTTTAATTTTTAAATTTTTAACTCATCCCCCTCTACAAGTACCATTTATTTTCAAAAATCAAAAATACTTTCATTAAAATAAAACTCCGTCGGGGATTGGAAAAGGATCCCCTTTCATTTATTTTCAAAGTTTTTTTGGCTTTTGGGTTTTTTTTCGTGGGATTTACTTTTTAAAAAGTAGTTAATTTGCCATATTTTGAAATATCCCCTTTTTTATATAGATGAAGGGTCCCGGAAACATAAAGTATTAATCCATATAAACCATAAACTAATTTTTCCCCTAAATGTAAAAAATAAGCCAGCAAAACGTTTTTAATTTTTTTTCTTTTAATTCCCCTTTCCCTTTTCAAAAAATTTTACTTATTTTCATAACTTTTGGGATTTTTTTTAATATCTGCATTGCTGCTTCTTCTTCTTCCGTAATAATGTCGGGGCCCCTTTTTTATTAATTTTTCCATTTTTCAATAATTGCTTTAAAATTTTAAGTTTTATGGAACCAAAAACAACTTCTTGAATCCGAACTTGGATGCCCGGCAAAAAGGGGTTTTCCTCTGCAAGCGCTGCGCCCCAAACGTCAAAAAAAAACGTCGGAAAAAAATTACAAATCCTGCTTTAAAAGAGACTCATTCCCAAAAAATACCTGTTAGTTTTTTCAGTTCTTGAATAAAACTTGCTGCTCGTGTGTTATGCTTTTTCCATAAGATACATTTTAATAAATCAAATTTTAAAAAACGTATCTATGAGCTTTATATGCCATTTTATTAAATATTATTATTTATGATAAATAAAAAAAAACCCTTTTATTCAACTTCACCTTTATAAAAAAAATTTTTTTTTTTCGGAATGGATTTTTCTCTGAAGAATTTAAGATTAACCGATATGGGTAAGTTTATTTAAATTTGTGATTATTTATATAATAATAAACGAAGTGAAGTTTTATCGAAAGAATTTTGGAAAACAGTTGTTTGTTATATCTAATTTTTTTAAATAAGTAAAAAAGGTGGCATAGGATAAATTTATTTTTAATTTAAAAAATTTAACAATTTTGTGTAGTGCATTGTTTTGCAAAGCAAATTATTTTATTGTTTTAATTAAAGGAATTGTTGTCCTATTTTAGTATAAAAGGTAATATTGATGTGAGGAATATATCTGTGATGCGCGTGAAATAGAGCAAACAAGCGAAATTTTATTTTGGCTTTATCTAAAGGCGAATATTATAAAATTTTTTTTTACCAAAAGTAATTGCTTTTATTTTTACAAACGACCCTACAATTTAAACAGAAGTTCAATTCAGAGTAACGTTAAAAAATTTACACAGTATACTTAAAAACAACGATACATTTTAAATTTTAAATTTGAATCCTACCCGTCCACTACTATTGTATGGATTAATAAAAAATTACAAAGACAATGCTCTTATCCGACCCGTAGTGTCATATTTAAACAGTCCCCTTAGTAAATTAGCTTATATTTTCTACAGCTTCTTATAATTGACTAAAAACACATAATTTTTTGTAAGTGTAGTCTTTGACTTAAAACAGGGGCCCCCAAACTAGGGCCCCGGGGGGCCACACCCGGGCCCCGCGGACATTTTTTGTCCGGCCCCGGAGAGCTAGCATACTTGAAAACTCCTTTTAGAGAACAAAAATTTTTATACAAATTAAATTTAGTTTACTGAAGTATTCTAATTTTATGTTGAATAATTATTAATATGACATCTACATTGATATGGTCTGGGCTAACCCCCAATCAAAAATTCTTGACTTATTGTTATTTTTTTGTGATAAGTTGGATAAAGAAACACAGAATTTTTGGTAAAGTGAGATTTTCCATGACAATAGTTTTTTTGTGGACTAATTTTACTTGTACCAATTTTAAATGGATTTGATGCTCATCAGTTAATTTCGATCTGTAAACATTTTTGTGTATTTCATTTTGGGAGGTTTTTCCACAAATAAAAGTACCAAAAAAAAGAAAACGACCACGAGCAAAAAATTTCAAATTGTGTCAGTTGAAGACTCTTATAAAATTCCAAAAAGATGATTTTTTATATTTGTTCTTAATTTATCACTGCATTGTAGATCAATCTTTTCCCTTTTGAAGTTCGGGGGGGGGGGGTTTTCCCCAAGTCGTATCAAAAGGTTCTAAAAAACTTAATTTGATTCCCAATGGCATAAAAGCCCGAAAAAGTATCAAAATTTATCTTCAAAGCACTAAAAATTTCGATTGCAAAATCGATGGGAAACCCCAGTCTCAGTAGTGTGGCTGAATATTTCACATTTTTTTAAAATGTAAAAAACATTTATTTTAGTTGTATTGAAACAGTCTCAATTTCTTCCGGAATGATTTGATATTAGTGTATAAATCAGGAAGATGCGGTTTTTTTCCTTGCAATCCCAAATTCAGTTCGTTATTTTTTTGTCAAATCAACATAGAATGCTAACTTCCACGCCATGCGTTTTTTTGTAATTCAGTAAGAGGGCGATGCTTTTCATTAAAAAAAAAACGATCACTGTAAGTTAAAAAAAACGCTAAAAACCCCTTTCCCCCCAAACCCAAGCCAGGGACGGCAGTATGAAAAAAGGTAAGTCAGTTTCTCCCAAACTCTTCAATAAATTGTCGGTTGTCGGTGATTCAAAAGATCTTAAAATTAACAGTTAATGATGGTTTCGAACGTCAGACATATCCAAATATTTTCCCACAAAGACTGTTGATGAATGATAAAATTTAAAACTAATGGTTTTTAAACCGTCTTTTTTTAACCTTTGACGCAAGGCCCCTCCTTTATCTTTCCCACTCATGTTTTTCCCCCATCAGTTGTAATACATTTCAAGTTTTTTCCCTCGAAGGTTCTTTTGATTAATGGCCATTTAACTCCTTTAAAAATATCTGTACCAGTAGTTGTCCATGAATACTTCATATCAAGTTTTGTGCACTTCAAACTTTTATCTACTCCTCAAAGATAAAAACCCCAAACCTGAGCAGTATCTGACACATCCCTTTTCTCATCCCAAAGGGTAAAGAAAACCACTCAAAATGTCCTTTTTTCGAACAGTTGAGAGGATATATTTTCAGCGATTTTTCTACCCTTCGAGCCACAGTGTTTGCTGACATTGACAGTTTTTTAAAAATTTACCTTTTCAGGGCACATTTCTTCGGCTACTAATTTTGCATTCTTTGATCATTTCTCCATCGGTGAAGGTTTTCCCCTTTTTTAATTTCAAGAGCTAAAAGCGGCACGAGTTGCAGCCTCTTGTTCATTTTTTAATTTTGTAAATGAAGATTGATGCGATTTCAATCCGCGCTGCATAGCTTCAATTTTTTTGTCCCAAACTTCCTGTATTTTTTTAATTTTGAAAATTTTTGTTTCATAATGACGTGTAATGTTATATTCTTTGAGAACGGCTATGCTTTCATTGCAAATCAAACATAGCGCCTTGTTATGGACAATTAAAAACTAATTTTCCCAAATTTTGGGGAATTTTCTGCATTCACTATCAATTTTTCGTTTTTTTTCCATACTCTAATTCACACAAAAAAGAACAATTAAAAAAAAAATACTTTTAAAAAAGATGTCTTAAACTTAAACACGCACAAACACGTTTTAAGGAGGTATGCAATATTTTATTTAACAACAGTGTCATGGAACGACTTGTGGTTGCGCCACTAGCCTTCTTATTTTTCCCAAATTACTCCATCAAAGTGGTGGAAGACCCCGGGAATTTCTCAAACCAAAACGAGGTTATTCTGTACGTGCTTTAAAAGCGCCATCTTTAGCGATACAAGGTCTACCTATTTCCGTTTTCCACCGGTCGTGTCACGTTACTCCTCATGGCTCGTACTCTCGACAATCTAAAATTACAGATAATGACAGGAAAATTAATAATACCCCGTGTTCCTTTTTGCGGACTTTGTCCGATTTGCACCCTTTTTTTTAAAGTTGTGTATTTTTTGGACTTTTTTCATCAGTGGACTTTTTCCCTTTCTTACCACCGGAAAAAAAGATAATAGGGTTTTGGCCCCGGACCTTACTGGAGTAGTAGGGCCCCTAAGGTTGGAAATTTGGGGGCCCTGACTTAAAAAACCCTTTTTGTTAAAAAAATTTTTGTTGATAATTTCCCGAAAAAAGTACCATTCTTATTAAAGCTAATCTTTTAAAGGAAGCATCTCAAAAAAGTCACAATTTTAAACAACCTATGTCCAGACCGGTTTTGTAAAATGTATCATTATTATGACCTATGCCTCTTGGGCTATATTTTTTTTATGTACAATACAATTTTTATCCCAAAAAGGTGCATTTGTATTTTTATTTTACACTTATTATTATAGAACTCTATAATATGGTGTTATGGTTTTTGGTGCAGCGAAGTAAAGGTATTAAAACAACAATGTTGCGAAAATTTTAGGAAAATTTAAAGCAACTTTATGTAAAGCATAAATATAACAAAATTTACATATCAACTTAATACCTAGAATAAACACATATTTTGATGTCGTTGTTATGGCATCTATAAATATTTAAAATTGCCGACTAGTTTAAAAACTGTTAAAAACTTAAAGTAATGAAGTATGTATTAAACACGGACAACAAATAAAATGTTGTTCTTATAGTGCATTTTTTAAAGATAAAACTATGGAGTGTAGAGGAAAGGAGAACTATCTTTAAGATGAAAAACTGTCCGTCAAAATGCGTTTGGGTGGATGCAGATTAGGGTGGCGCTGCAGTAGCAGGGCAAATTAAAAAAATAACACCAAAAGTAATTAGAATAGGATAAAAAAATGAACAAGGACAAAATAATTATTTTATTTTATCACAAAAAGTCATTTTTCATCTTCAATGTACGTCAACTACTTTTTATGGCACAAACATTGCCCATGATTGTTTAAGAAGTATTTTACAAGTAAACACTTTCACTTTTTGCAAACCTCCATATTTTTTACATCAGTTGTTTATTTAAGGTTACTTAATCCTGTAACTCGGCAAACGTCAATAACTGCTAGTTTCATACCACCCTTTGCCACCTATTAATGCTTGTGACCAACCTATTAGACTGGCTCCTCTACTTTCCATAGGTAAAACCTATAAATGTCAGATTTTGTTTCGATAAATTGACATTTTATCAAGTTTGGCAGCACACATTTTAAGCGATTGTTTTTTGCTTCAGGTATTTATCGCATTATTGCTAAGAGAACATAAAATGGAATTAAAACTCTGTTATAATAAACAGTTACTTTTGGCATTAGAACTTGTCACTTCATAGTGAATTAATTCTTTAAATATCTAGTCGCGAAATGGAAAATGGCAATATCTCTGTGTGTCTTTGTTTAGATAGGTTTATTTAAAACTGTCTGGTGATAGTTAAAATAATGTGTGTTTTCTAGAGTTAAAAGAAAATAAGAAGACCTGATAAAACTCACACGAGTTTAAGTATGGTAGTAAAAATGATTTTTGTGCATTTAAAAATGCTTTGGGTATTTCATTATATCGTCTTGTTTTACAAATTAGAAGTTTTACTTCCACAGGCAAAGAATAATAATCGGGGATTAACTGTTTAAAATAGTATCTGCGCCTTTATAGTAGTGGTTAAACAGTTTGTGACTACTGCTGAAACAAATCTATATTATGTGTTTAAAATTTATGAAAAAATTACGACTACACCGACACTTTGTAAAAGTGTATTTTATTTAAAATACAGAATGGGGAAAATTTTGTTTACTATAGCAGTGGCGCAGCCAGGGAGGGGGGTTAGGGATATTTCCCTCCCCTCCCCTAAGAGACCAACCAAAAAATTTTGCAACATGTTTTATTTAAAGGAACGAAAAAGTCTTACATCTCACAAATAATAGCAATAATTTAAAAGTATTAAATTATTGTATATTACCAAATGTATACACAACCAGAAATATTAATAAGCGTGAATGGAGTTTTAGAGCACTACACTAAATATGACAATTTTTTGCAGATGTAAAGTTATCAGTTAAGTTAATATAGGTATCCAGTGTTAAATAAAGCTTTTTCATTTTGTGTTCTATTTTGCTTCTTTATACCGGGTGGCAACGAAATCACTACCAAGCCTTTTATTTTCCTAAAAATATAACGCTTTCAAATTGTAGGATAATATAATCTGTTATAAGATATCGATTTTGCATATAAGTTATAATATATGCCTGTCACTTCCGGTTTAAACACGAACACGAAACACCCTGTATATTTTTTAAGATTTGAATTCTACAAGTCATTCTTAAGGATTAAAAAAACCATATTATATCATATAGTTAAATTGGAGACCAAAATGGTCCTTAATAAAAAAATTATAAGGTTTAGATTAAGGTATCCATAAACAATAATGTTTGGAAAGATATGCCTAATTTAAACCTAATGTTCAATACACGGTGTGCCAATAAAATTTTAAAAGTAACATTATTAGGAAAGTCAATTTTCAAAACACTGTTATGCCAAAGGTAGTAATATTACTACCTCATCAGATAACGTCTCCAAGATGAGTTAAATTAAACATATTACGGTGGTCTATTATCACCATTTTTTGAAAAACCAACAAAGGTCGTATATAGTATAGAATTTAATACCGTTTTTGTATAAGAAATGGCTTGTAGAATTTAAATCTTGAATATACAGATATAGGGACACAAAATCGGCATCTAATGACACAACATCATCTTAAAATTTAAAAGTATAATTTATTTAACAAAGAAAATAAAAGACCTGGTAGTGATTTCGTTTTCTCGATTTCTTACCCTTAAACCTCCTTCTTAGATGGCAATCCTGGCTGCGCCTCTGTTTTGTAGTGAATAAAAATCAAAACAAGGTGTTTTTCTTGGTTTTATCACTAAATTTTATTCTTTTTAGTTAAATCTTGCAAAGAAAATGAACTTTCATGTTAGTCCAATTATATACAGGAAAAATTCTTGCCCAAGAAATTAGGCAATTTATGTACAGTTTATTGTTCATTGTTTATAAGTACACAGCTCTTCTGTTTAAACCATTAGCTTACCAAGGATTTGGATTTGGGGGCTGATCAAATAAAACCGTATTATTCAGAAAAAGCTTTATTTAAATATTTTTACGAATAATAAGATAAAATAAATAGTAAGCCACAAATCTATAAACCTAAATGTGACAGCTAGTGTACAAAAACTTGTTGTTCGCCTAAGTAACATTTTTACTAAACACCTATACAACGTGATATATTTTAAATCCCCCAACGTCACGTGTTATCGCAGTTTTTAGTTTATCTCTTTTATATAAAGAAAACCCAATTAAGATTTACCAATGAAATACACAAAGGGTTTTGAGATTATATCTTGTTGAATTTTTCTGTAAGCTTCTTTTCAAACTTCTAGCTTAAGGCAAATTGGTAAAAATACTTTGCTAATTAAAAATAATGCTTGGTTAAAATAATACAAAAAATTATTGTACATGCTACAATACTCCTTTTACCGGAATCTTTACAGTTTTAACAAAGTTACTCACTCTATATTTGGAATTCTTGGTTTAAGCCTGTATTTTTTACGTAACTTTCAAGGCTTTATAATATTTGTGTCTACCTTTATTCTGTCGCTTTGGATTGTATACCATTCTACACCTTTTTGCCACTTTCGGTAGCTTGTTCCCAGTTGTTATGCAACATAAGATTAACCTTTCATTAGTCTATTTCAAGCCATTTAGCCTTTTTTAATGCCATATTTACTACGTTTTAATGCAATATTGAAATCGATTCTTATTAAGTTTTAAATTTGCTATCGTTTTCATGTGCAGTATTTAATTCGATTTAAAAACGTTTTAAGATTTTTGTCAGCTGTCATAACTGCCGATATTGTCAACGACATCAGCTGTTTAATAATTATTAACAGAACAAAAAAATACTATTGAAAACAAACTTAAATAATTAAATAAAACAAAAAATCGAAAATCTATAAACAACCCAATTTATAGGCTACATTGGGAAATAAAAATGACAGTTTGGTTGGATGTTATGCGGACAATGTAATGCGCATGATCCAATCCGATCCGCGTTTTCATGTAATTTAACAAAGTTGGATCCTGATACGATCCCAGAAAAAGGCGAATCGACGTTAAGACTCAAAACGTTTTCAATACCTGTTTTCATGGAGTATTGGTTCGTAAATTTATTGAAAACGTTTTCAATACTCCATAAATTTTATTGTTATAATAATTGATTCTTCTTCCTTGTAGTAAATTCTTGTTCTTCGGAAATTGGAATTTTTGTTATTTTAATCTGACTAAAACTGTCCAAAAGAAAACAACAGGAGAGCTTATAAAAAAGCGGACCTGTATAATAACAGACAGCCAGGCATCGCTGGGGGCACTAGAAAACCCCAAGGTAATGTCTAAGCTGACATAGGAATGGGAAAAAGAACCGGACCTCCTGGAAGAACGCAACAGGGTAACCCCACTGTGGACACCGGGACATTCGGGAATAGAAGGCAATGAAAAACCGGATGAGCTACCGAGACAGGGATCATCCACACCATACTTTGGACCAGAACCTGCCCTTGGAGTGACCAAAACCACACCATGGGGGCAAAGTAGAGAATGGATCCGAAACAAAGACAAGGAATACTGGTCCAGCATCAGTAGAATAAGATATGGAAAAGGCTTCATAAAGGACTTATCCAAAAGAACAAAGGAAGAACTACTCAGACAAAGTAGGAAAAGACTTCGCATAACACAAGAGCTGCTAACAGGGCACGATAACCTAAGAGGACACCTACACAAGATAGGCTCGTTCAATGGGGACCCAAGTTGCAGAATGTGCGACGAGGGGAAAGAACCAGTCTACCATATACTGTGCGAACGTGAAGCGTTGAATCACAAAAGACAGGCATTATTTGAACAACCGAAAATGAGCCTACTGGAATATATCAACCAACCAGTCTCGGGGTTATACAGACTTGTAGAGACAAGTGGGAGGATTGGTATAAAAGAAAATGAACGATTAAGCACAAAAAGCCCAGGACTGCGCTGCCTCCAGTACTGAATTAAGACGGCTCTCAGTAAAAAAAATCTGACTGATTATATTCCGACAATTATTATTCTGTAATCAACTTTCCTGTAGTTTCTTATGCATTTTTTCACATTATTTATGTCTTTAAAACGAAACATTTATTACACTTAAATAAAACATTTTTTTTATTAGACCCTAAACAAAAATTAGAAAAAGCTAAATAATTCTTTTTAAGGCATAGCTCTTATGAAAAATATGTTCTATTTAGTGTGCTTTACTTATTATTTGTATATGTGTAAAAAAAGTATATCCGTGCAAAAAAGTTGTATAGAAGGGTCTGGATATGAAACTTAAGTGCCTCGATTGCACAGAATGTTTACGAAATAAACGTAGCCATTTGATTCGATTTAACCGATGATTTAGCGATTGTTTCAGGGACAGGATTGGTGGTAGATTAACATTAAAAGGACTCTCTGTATAGTGCATTATGTTTAAAAAAAATAAAAAGGTTTTTCTTGTACATCCCGCAATGGTTTGGTCAAACATAAAACGAGTTAGAGGCCACAGAATTATTTATGCCAAGTGACTGCGTTTCATCAAGCAGGACATGTCACGCTTTAAACACCCTTTTATGCGAGCGTTACTAATTCATTAGCAATTTGCTGGCAGCCTCATTACTAGTCATTACCTTGCCGGACTGCCGCTCGCTTTACACTGTTGGACCAATTTTCTATACAAAATTTGCCATGAAAGGAAGCTTGAATGGAAGGATAATTTTGAGACTCCAGAGGCACTATGTTCTAAAAAGGGCCTAATAATTGTTATTACTTTTTTTTCTAAAGGGTGTTTTTGTTTTGGTTACATTCGTGGTAATAAGTGTGTTTAGTTTGTTCCAACACTAAATCTATGATAAAAATAACAGGATCTGAAATAATGGAAACTTCTCCTTATTGATTTCCTAAACTTGCTGTATAAAATTTAGTTATTTTAATGGCGGCTTTATTACAATTTAAAACTAGTTTTTTATGCACACGAGAGGGATTTATATTTGACGCCAAATTTTTTTTACAGAACGAAGCCCCGCAATAGGCTCTCTGCACATTTAATTGGCTAAATTAACCTTTTATACCCAAATAACACTTCTGCCAAATATTTTTTTTACGAAATTTTATAAAGATAATGACAAGCATTAAAATATAAAACTATGGCGCGAAAACAGTATCTATGGTACAAGCTGCTAACTACACATATTCACAATGCCTGATCGAAAGGGGCCATCGGTGCTAAGTTTCAATATTACATCTTGGACGGGAGCGGAGTAATTAAAATACCAAGCGAAGCTAATCCGGATAATAAAATACAATCAGTGTATAAATACCATTTTCCTTTTTTTAAGTAAAAAAATATAATCTGTTTATTTTCATTTGACAGAAACACAATGCTTTGGTACCATAAGTCAGTTGATATTACATATATTATGTTCCATTTAATTGACATTAAACCGATTTATCGGAATAACGAACAGAGCAAACTTCCTGTTTATGTTTAAAAAAATAGCGAACCAAAAGAAACTAATAATGGAATGCGGCAACATTTGTGTCGTCACAAGGCTTCTTGGTCTGATTACAAATTTAAAGAGCCAGACTTCAACTTGAAATCGCCTCAAGTTTTTCCCAATATATATATTTGGGATATGGTTTTTTTAATAGGCACAGGGAGAGATTTGATGTGTTTTTGAAACAAAATAAATTTTATGCAAGATGGAATGAGCCATCTTGACACTTTTCCATGTGGTATCTAAAAAGCATGCGGTCATAGCAATTGTTTTCATTTAATAATTGTCAAAATGAGAGCAGAAACTTTATATTTAATTAGATTTCTTGTGAAATAGAGTACCAAACAAAGTTATACTGTGCAAAATCTTTAAGCACAATACAGGGAATAAACATTATCAAAAATCGCAACTGTTTGATTGATGCAAGAAGATTAAGCAGGTGCCTTATAACAGTGAGAAATTTGAAATTCGACAACACAAACCAATATTGACCTAATAAACGACCTTATTCTTAACTAAAAATAAAATATTAATTTAAACTTATTAATTTTGACGCTATTCTTGCAGATAAAATATTTCTGGCCGTAAGTGTCACAAGCACTACAAATTAGTGGTGGTAGCGTCCAGGAAATCCTCTATTTCTGTTTGCTCATATTGTGTATTTAAATTGCTGACTATGGAACCACTGAGCTTTTTTAGTAGTACCAAGATAAAGGTTTTCAAATTCCTTACTCAACTCCGACGAAAGCTGGGTCTACCACCTTACGCCAAGATCAAATAGAATAGGTCTAGAAGGGCGCAATTCAAATTTCCAAAACTAAAAAAACAAAAGTTGTGTTTTTAACTAACAAAAGTATCCATCGCCACCTTCTTTCGTAATAGGGCTGGTGTTCTTTTGACCGATTTTTTGAGAAAACAGCATTTCAATAATGTCTCTTTCTATTTTTATTCAGAAAGAGGTATTCGTTCAAAATGGAGGAACCCTTCAATCAGGATATTCTTGCTGTACGATAAGCCCTCCCTTATATAGACTAGGAGATTACAAATGTCCTTAGAAAACATTTGTGGTTTCTTTAACATTCGCCTTATAGTCCGGATTTATCATCATGTGATTTCCATCTTCTTGGACGATGATGATGCATTTCGATTATACCCTTAAATGTTTAGATATTCTTCTTTGTGTTTTATTAACTGCTTTTAAATTTAAAAAAAATACAGTAGAGTAGGCGCATTGTTGCTCTTCCGTTATTATATTTTGCTCTTTGGATAACTGCTGCTTTTAAAGCAGCATGTCTTGTGTAATAATACTTTTTTATTAAATGAAAGGTAAATAATGTTATGGTCAAATTACTTCTTAATAGTTTATTTTGCTCTATGGTAAATAAATTTTATAGTATTAACTGTCTCTATATCGTTTTTTTTTTTCATTATCTGCTTCTTTCTGTTATATTGCTTAATGTCTTTAGTTTACTTTATTTCCCAAAGGATGCTTGTATCATAATACTTTTTATCCAAAATTATTTATATGTATCTTGACCTTTAAAATAATCTTAAATAAAATTAAAAATGACATCTCCAATAGGCATTGTGTTTCTAAACCGTAAAAGTAGCTATTTATGTTGTTCTAAAAAAAGTATAGGGTGTATGTTGTTTCTAATTTAAAATTTATGAAATAATAAGTATTTCATTTAATACTCCCTTATAAGAGCAAGATAATTTAATAAATATTTAAACACTAGCTTGTAGGACTAAGGGTCTCCTTAGATGTCTCAATATCTCCTTTGAGTATGCTGTGGTAAATGCATATTTTAGGGATATACAACTAATAGTCATGCTTACCACGGTTTATTTAATTACAATCTTGGTTATAGTGATGGGTGAATATAAAATATAATACTGAGAACCACATACCAGCAAAATATTTAAATTCTAATTTACATAAAATGAATTTTTAAAGTAAGTTTTAAGTTTAATTTATAATATTGCCTATGACATAAATATCATTTTGATATTAGCCAGTCATCATTAACTTTTGTATTTAAACTTTAAAAAAATTTGTTATTCCAATAATGTTCACGTGGCTCTAAAGCTATTTATTGATGGCCGCAATGTGATTTTGATGCCCATGCCCAATTTAAGATTGTAAGGGTTTACAAAAACATTTATATCTTTAAAAGTATTTGTCTTAGAAAGATGAAACAAAACCATCTGGTTTAATCTTTAGCAAGAAAACATTTTTTAAATGGAAAAATAAAACTTTAAGATACCATTTTATGTCGAATTTAAAATCTTTCTACAAGTCACGTGATTTCCAAGGTCACCGGAAATGGTCTCCACTTTCGATTTTCAAATGAGACACCCTGTATATTTTTAGATTCCTGGGTACATTTCAAATTTAATGGTACCCCATTTTGACAGCTTTGATTTTTTTTTTATTTTTTTTTTTTGATATAGGTCTTGTCAGTGCATTAAATGTTAATTTTTTAATTATTTTTTAACTTGAAAGTAATCCTTGTGCGTATTTTATAAAAAAAATGTGTTATTTTTATTTTAAAACTCTAAAATGCGTTAAAGTTATCGTAAATCATTAACAGGGTGTTTTTTATTTTTGTTGGAGTAGTTGGCCTCAAAATATTAATTTTTAGCCTTTGATGGCCACCTAGATTGAAAAAAGATTTTAAAAAATCAAACCTGTCACCATTTGACATATGGCCTACCTTTGGACGCAGAATATTCCCAATTAAATGGCAAAAAAATTAAAGATGTTCTGGAAAGTGAATTTTACAATAGTCACCGAAAGTCATGTTACTTGTCAAAAAACGTAAAATTTGACATTATATGATATCTTTAAGTTTAATTTTTATATCTTAAAAAATGGATAAGCCATCCTTCTGGATCATCCAGTATACCATTTTAAATATTTTACAATCAAAAGGTATTTAAACCTGCTTAAGTAATTACGTTTTATTAATTAGTCCTAAACATTGCTTGTTTATATAGGGGACCTATTTTAAACTTTCACTCAATAGGGCATTAGTAATAACTGTTTCCTTTCAGTCAAAAGGTATCTAAACTGGGATTTTCCTGATTTAATTCCAGGCCAGTAATTGCTAGAAAACTAATCCTGCGCCTAAACTAAGGTAGAGTTTGTTTTATGGTGTAATAGATATTGTATTATTATGTAATATTTTGCGTACAAGCAGATGCTAAGCGCTTTGTGTCATCAGCATACAAAATGCACCTACTTGTTGGTTCTACTAATTTTCCCTGCAAAATGCCTATTTTAACGTTGTGAAGGTTTGACAAAAGTCCATTTTACACCATTGTTTATTTACAGTTATATAGATATGACTGAGAAAGGAAAGATGTGCAACAGCTTTTCTAAAAAAATACTGTATTGATTGTTCTAACACTTCACTCAATAAGTCCCGTCTTACCAAGAACACATTTCTTTTTATATGGAAACTCTTCTTGAACTGTAATACATTGATTTTAACGCTCCTCTAACTTTTCGATACCTTGTTTGTAAAACGATATGTCTGCTCTCAAAATAGGTCAATTTCAGCAATCACGTCTTCATTTAAGCTAAATTCCTTTACCTGAAGCATCTTTTAGAGGTCCAAAAAGCCAATAGTCGCTGGGGACAAATCTGGAAGAAATAAGGTGCTGAAAACAATTTAAAGCGTAATTCATTCAATTTGACCATCGTGCTCATAAACTTGTAACACAGTGCATTGTCCTGGTGAAAGAGCACTTTTTTCTATTGCATGTGAGGCCGTTTTTTTTTTTACACTTAATCGATCCAATAATGCCACGTAATATTCGCTATTAATAGTTTTTTCTTTCTTAAGATAGTCGATGAACAAAATACCATGCGCGTCTCAAAAAACAAATTCCATAATGCAAAATTTAAATTTACATAATGAAGTTTTCCTTGAATTTCTGACCAATAACCATTTTTTTTAATATAAAGTGTGTAATATCAATAAATAGGAAATTTTATTGGAAAATAAATGGTCAGATAATATGCAGAGTGTCCTACTTATAAAATGGAAACCTTGCGCTATATCTTTAAAACTGTAATTGATAACAAATAATTAAGTACATCACTGGAATCTACGTAAAATTTTACAAAAATATGCTATTTACCATTTTTTTCTATTTTTACTCCTCCATTTATTTAAACTTATTAAAAAAATTAAATCGCAATTATTTGAAAATTTTAACGGTAACGAAAATCATAATAACCCCTATATGGTTAACGGACAGAAAAAGCATGCGCGTGCGCAGTAAAATTTTACAAATAGCATCAAAGTAATGAACAGGATCTGGTTTACCACTCTGAGTCGATTTTATGCAAAATATTAAAATCGTTGATGCGCCCGATAAATAACAAATCTACCTCTTTTTCTTATAAATATTTGCAACCTTGAAATAAACCTGATGGTATAGCTAATAAAGGTAAAAGTCATAAATCTTTTAATGAAAAAAATATTCCAGAATATGTTTTTATTTTAAAACACCAATTATTTGCTACACTAACTATATATTTACATACATTATTTAAAACACAAAGTCTTCTAAAGCTGTTTTCTTACCAAATTTATTAAGTATCTACAAAGGACCAAGATTTCCTTTTGTTTTCCCCATGGCAATATTTCCTAAACATCTGTAACCATAAAGCAGGTCTATTGTTTCTCTGGGTCATTGGCCGGAACTAAGCCCTTACATATCGTGTTTCAAAATAAGAAGGATCGCGTCCCTAAAATGGTACGTTATATCGCTTGCCTGAATAAAGGGAAATTCTTTGTTAAATATCGAAGCCGCAGTTATTTTTTTACATAGCAATGGTTTAAAATAAGGGCTAGATTGTCTAAGGACCTGCCAACAAGTCTTTATTAAAAACATCTTTTGTCGATTTTTAATAATAATTTAATATATATATATATATATATATATATATATATATATATATTATATATATATATATATATATATATATATATATATATATATATATATATATATATAAATTATTTATTTAAAAATTATTATTTCTTTTTTTAATAAATATATAATATTAATTTTTTAATTTTTTTAAAAAGTTTATCCATTTGCCACTATAACTTTGTTTTGTTTTTTTTTTTAAAAAAAGGATTTTAATTTATTTTTTCAAAATAATTTAAACCCTTGCATAAAATATATTATGATCTAAAAACACTTTAAATCTCTTTCTTTACCCATTAAACCATCTCTTTAAATATCTTTTTTGAGAAAAATATTTACATTTATATATTCCAATATTAGCTTTTTTTCTTCGTTAATTTATTCAAAAAAACCATCGCGTTTTTGTCACGATTTAGTGTTACCTTTTTTCATTTTCTGACTTAAATTGCCAATTTATTATATTTGAATTTTCTTGCTTTTTTACAAAAAAAAAAATACCTAAATTATTTTTTTTAAATTATAAAAAAAATAAAAAAATTTTAAAAAATAATAAAAAAATTTTAAAAAAAATTAAAATTTTTTTCTTTTTTTAATTAAATATTAATTTTTTTAATGTTTTTATTTTATAAAAAAAAAAAATATTATTTTTTTTTTTTTAAATTTATATATATATATATATATATATATATATTTTTTTTTTTTTTTTTTTTTTTTTTTTTTTTTTTTTTTTTTTTTTTTTAACCTGTCATATTTTTTTTTAGTTCGTTTAAATGGGTTACCGAACTAAATATTTTTTATTTTATAGTTTTTTTGATTTCTGGGAATATCAAATTTTTTCAATGTTTTCAATAAGTTTTTTTTAATTTTTTTTATTATTTCATAAAAAAATTTTTTTTTATTTTAAAAAAATTAAACAGATCAATTTTTTAAAATTAAAACCTTTTATGTCTTTTTATGTTTTTTTACTATTATTGCGAGCAGCTAGTTCTCCATAATAATCTAAAAAAAGAATAATTTTTTAAAATAAAATATAAAATATCTTTATTCTGGAGAAAAAAACAAATTTTTGACTGAGGAAAAGTTAAAAAAATGGTAAAGGCTTTAGAAAACATAAAATTTCAACAAAATTTTCCCAAAACAATTAAGAAAATGGAAAAAAATCCCATTACCCAAAAAGTGGTCGATCAATTAACTTGTCTAAAAAACAATCCAGTTTTAAAACTAAAATTTACAGAAAACATCCAAGAAAAACAAATAGTTTTTTAAGCCAACTTATATAAATATGGTTAATAATTAAAAAGCAAAAGTTTATTTAATAGAATAAAAAGAATTATTTGTTTTAATCAATGTATTTACACAAAAGATATTTTTAGTGGTAGTAGACAACAACGCTAGTTTGTATTTTATAAACAAAATTTTTTTTTAAAAAAATTTTTTTGCTGTGATTCTAGTAACTTGTGTAACATTCTTGTCCATTAAATTATGTTTCAAAGACTTTTTCCCCACTAATTCAGAAAAATCATGTTTCTCTTAACGAGCAAGCAACTGTTTCCTTTGATAAACCCAAAAAATTTTTTTACTCCTTTCGTAGTATCCTCCTTTAAAAAACTAAAATTTGC